>BNST01003077.1:0-146700 GCA_019650275.1 Xylocarpus granatum
AAGGCCTTGTGCTGGAACCACTAGGCCTAGCTAGCGGTTCCGACGACATGCTAATGAACCCTAAACCCTAAAACCCTAAACCCTAACCCTAAACCCTAAAACCCTAAACCCTAACCCCTAAAAAAACCCTAAACCCTAACCCCTAAACCCTAAACCCCGAACACCCTAAACCCTAAATTCTAAACTCTAAAAGCCCTAAAATCATAAACCCTAAAAAATGGTGTGATATGAGGAACAAAAATTGGTTTGATACATGGTGATCGAACTATGGGGGATTATAAGGCAAAAAATAAATCCACTTGGTTTCCGACTTGGTACAACACAAAGTCATTATTCTCTTTAGTTTGCACAACCAAACTCTTTTTCTGAAGGTCTACAAGAACATCAAAAAATACGAAACTGTATTAAGAATTACGTACAGAAAACTATGCGAATATCCTCCGATGTTTAGGGAGTTGCACAGATAGAGATTCAAAAAAGAATTGACCTAATTCAAGTCATAATTTATATAGGATTCCCAAAACTATTGAAAATTAAATTTGAATCGAAATGAAATAAATTCAACATTTGAAAATTATTTTATTAAGAAATATTTTGAAACATTGTTCAGGGTCTACTTTATTTTTTGAGAGTTGATAAATTTCCTCCCCGAGTAACTAAGCTTAAGTCGTAATTCATACAAACTAAAAGTAAAATCGATCACTATTATAAATAAAATAATTGAGCATTTTTTTTTCCAAAATTTCTATGCAATGGTGGAGCATATTTACTTTTCCACCGAAAAATAATTTGGCTTCTGATGATCATTGACCATATTTTGACTTATCATCAAAAGCTTTACTTAGTCATTAAGCATCTTATCTTTTTTGCCAAATGTTGCTAATTAAGCATCTTATCTTTTTTGCCAAAAGTTACTTGGTTTCTTGTAACAATGAACCATCTTTGTGGAGCCCAGTGTCTCCCACTTTGAATAGTACGTCTTTGAGCAATAATTTTGATCTAAATAATTAAAAATCAAAGGGATTGTGATTGGCAAATGGGTCATACCTAGGGTTGGAGGCTATAGATGATTCTGCATCATATTCTTCCATCTGCTTGATAATTTCCTCAAATATTTTTTAATGAAATTCTTTCATCATGAAAGACGGGGTTGAGCTTGAAAATATAGTGGAAACAGGAAAATAAAATTGAAAATTAAACTTTTGAAATTAGAATGAAAATAAAATTTAAAATTGAACTTGAATTGAAATGAAATAAATTGAACATTTTGAAAAAATATTTTATTAAAAAAGATTTTGAAAGATTGTATAGGATCTGCTTTGTTTTTAGAGAGTTGATAAATTGCCTCCCTAAGTAACTAAGCTTGAGTCATAATTTATACAACCTAAAAGTAAAATCAATCACTATCATAAATGAAATAATTGAGCATCTTCTTTTCCAAAACTTCTATGCGATGATGAAGTACATTTACTTTTCCACCGAAAAGTAATTTGGCTTCTTATGATCATGGATCATAATTTGATTTAATTATTCTAATTAAAACATCACTTTGTTGCGCTCATAGAATGAATAGGGATGGAATAGCTATTAGGTGGTTAGGACACCCTATCTTTAAAGATAAAGAAAGGCGTGAACTTTTTGTACGTCGTATGCCTACTTTTTTTGAAACATTTTCAGTTGTTTTGGTAGATGGAAATGGAATTGTTAGAGCCAATGTTCCTTTTAGAAAGGCAGAATCGAAGTATAATGTCAAACAAGTAGGTGTAACTGTTGAGTTCTATGGTGGCGAACTGAATGGAGTGAATTATAGTGATCCTAATACTATGAAAAAATATACTAAACGTGCTCAATTAGGTGAAATTTTTGAATTAGATCGTGCTACTTTGAGATCCAATGGTGTTTTTCATAGCAGTCCAAGGGGTTGGTTTACTTTTGGACACACTTCATTTGCTCTACTTTTCTTTTTTGGACACATTTGGCATGGTGTAAGAATCTTGTTCGAAGATGTTTTTGCTGGTATTGACCCAAATTTGGATACTCAAGTGGAATTTGGAGCATTCCAAAAACTTAGAGATCCAACTACAAGAAAACAAGTAGTCTAATGAAACATTGCTCTGCTATTTTTCACTTCTCGCTTCTATTTTTAATTTGTGATTTTAAATAAGGTGTTGGAGAAATCTGAATTTAAATCGTTCCTTTTTTTAATTCTTTTTTTTCTTTAATCTGGGAGATGATCTCAAGTAAACAGGTATGGAAGCTATAATTGTAAACCACAATCAAATTTATGGAAGCATTGGTTTATACATTCCTCTTAGTCTCGACTTTAGGGATCATTTTTTTCGCAATCTTTTTTTTTAGAACCGCCTAAAGTTCCAACTAAAAAATGAAATGATTTTTCATTATGGGTAGATCTAGGTAACACATACAAAGTACTCAGCTCATGTGCCTAAATGAGTACTTCTGAGAACACATACAAAGAAACCCCCCAACAGTTAGTCAAGTGATTAGTGAACCTATGAGAGATGCTTCTAATTAGTTTCTTTCTCTTCTACTGGTCTACTTCTATCTATTTATTTTCTTTAGTTATTCACTAGAGTAATTATGTTTGGAAGTCGATCCAGGGCAAGTGTTCGGATCTATTATAACACATCTGAGGTGCTCAATAGACTTTTTGAATTGTTTTTAATCTTATAAAACCCTTTCCAAGTTTTTAATTTGTAAAAAACAAACAATTTTTTTGTAAAACTTAGTGTATTCATATCGCAATTAGAAGTCCATTAATGAAACTACTTTATCATGTAAGCAATCATTCAAACCTAAACCCTAAATCCTAAACTTTAAAACTCTAAACCACAATAGGTTTAAGAATCTTCATATATATATATATATATATATATATATATTTTCAATCTTGATGTGCGACCTAATAGGTTATTGTAATATTTGTAGTAACGGTAAAATTTAATTTTAGTATTACAAGTAATAAGCGATATTTAGCAACACGTCATAACCACTCAAGATACAAAAATTTCAGTAGTTTGATATCATTTTATCCACGATCAACATTACTATGTAATTCAATTCATTTGTTCTAAATATCTTAATGAACACAATATATGAAATGTATATATTTGTATGGTCATTTATATTTTCGTATGGTTCAATTTTATATTTTTTTGATGTCTTAAGTAAACTTATTTTATCAAATGAAATCAATATCACATATTAACTTATTTAAGTAAAACTATATATTTTTGAAGTCTCACTCAATTAAACGGTCCAAAATATCACTTCTATTATATAAGATAGGCAAATTCTATTTTAACTATACATATTCCTCTATATGAGCTGTTAGTCTTTTCTTGCACAAACACACTAGTGCCTTATTTTCTTCATTAAAGATTTGTTACCTTCTCTGTTTATCAATCATGATCTTGTATTTGAGATTATTTTCTTCTAAAGATTGGTGTACTTCTTTGAATACGGATGGCATTGTAATTGTTCGCCAAAGCAAAAACAAGAGCACTAAAAAGAATTTTCCCAATATCTACGAGCACCTCTACGATCTTGCTATAAAGTGGGTTTCTTACAAAATATAGGACTTTAATAAAAAGGATTTTTATTTTAAATAGAAAATAAAAATCATAATACCGATTTCATTATGCTTTTTTTTCCCACTTGAGAAGATGACCGAATTACGACAGGGAGATCTCTAGTTAACTTACAAGAAATTAAGGGATAATTTGATGTTTGTTGATAAATGTAGGTGTACGATTGAAATTAACCCTAATTATAGAATTTCGTCCGACATTTAAAACCGAAACATAACCGGAGCGGCCGACCGCGACCGTTTTCTTACCTTATCCTAACGGGGAAGAATAAATCGGAATCAACCTCTCATTGTTAAACAATGTCTTTCTATCTTTCGCCTGATTAAGTTTTTAATTTAGAAAATGATGGCTTCTCTTCTTTATTCATCATTCACTTGTTCAACAAGTTTGAGTTTCATCTGCAACCGACGAAAACCTTCGTTTCGCTTTCGCATCCCACTTCAACATCGTGTTGTAAGTATCTTCATTTTCTTTCCTTCTTAAGTACCTACTTTTGTAGAGTATGTAATTCTTTAATTATTTATGTGTTGCTTTGGTTTGTTGTCAGAAGTGTAACGTGGTTGAGCCGTTGAAGTATGACAATGGAAATCCATGCATTCCGATCCTTAGTAACGAGTTTTTGGCTTCAAAATGCCATCTAGATACAACGAACCAAAATGACACCAGACTCCGTATATTTTCTGGCACAGCTAATCCTGCACTCTCTCAGGTTTTTTTCAATCGTTGATTTTAAATTAGCACTTATTAAAATAAAACTAGTTTTGTCATTTTGTGTTAGGATCAGGGAGGAGAAACACCAAATGGACAACAATAACTATTCTTTACTAATGAAATTGCAGCGATGCCTCTTTACATTGCTAAGACCTCTTTTTTATTTATTTATTTTTGCGATAGTGTCTACATAATTGGCCAGCCACAGCCAGTAAAATCATGCTTAAGAAGTATTTAATCAATTTTTACTAGTAACCCTCAATAGTTGACGGTCAACTAAGAATCATTTCACTAATTTACATGTAACCGTCAATATTTGATGCCCAAACCTGGGACACAAAGCTTCCCAACACCAGATTATTGCGAACAATCCCTCTCATTTTAGAGCAGCATTGTCCTCAAGGCTAATATTCATAATACGTTGTTGTGGTTGATGGAGATCCTCCCAAGTTTGCTCCTCTAATAAGAAGTTCGACCATTGTGCCAACACTTTTGTAACTGGGTTATTATTGCATTTAGATCAGGGCAGTACACCTTCCTGCACCTTCTTTCCAAGACATGAAACATGAAATCTAGAATGGGTTTGAGTATTTGAAGGCAAACCCAATTTCCATGATGGCTTTCCAATCTTTTGTATTGTCTTATGTTGGCCAAAGAGTATGACAGTTTTCGAGTGCCTTTCGTAGCTATTGAATCTTTGTCTAAATGGCTACACCTTAATTACACAATGCCTCCTTCTTCAAACTCATGCTCTGGTTGGTGTTTATCAGACAGTTGCTTCATTTGATTTCTTGCAAATTTTCGCTAAGGATACAAATTGTAGAATCCTTGGCCATTATACTTTGCACCATTGTATCCACATTACTCTTTCTAGGAACATTAAAGGTCCATTGGTAATGCTAAAGAAAACGTGCTAAAATGACTAAATTCTTATGCATTTTAGCACTTTCTAAAAAAATTTATTAAAGTACTTAATTTTACTTGTAAAGTATGTTAAGTACTATTTTAATTAGCATGTAGTTATGTACTATTAAAAAATTATTGTTTGTGCAAATTAAATTTAATAAACACTTATAAAAAGTTAAGTGCTTATATTTTTAGTTGAGTACTTATATAGTACTAATTAGCATAGGCACTAAGCTATTTATGTAGGATGTACTCCTCCGTAGACCATTTCTAATGGAGTGGTTCTAGTTGATATATGGTAAGTTGTGTTATATACAATTGAGATAATTACTCAATAGATTTATAAAAAATCTCTTGCTGCCCAATAGTTTGTGGGTGATATTGGGCAGCAATTGAAGCAAGCTTTGCCAAAAATTTGCTAGTGAATACAAGGTCTCTGTAACAGATTATGTTCTTTGACATACCATACAGCTTGTAAACATTGTCCATGAAGGATTTTATCATAAATGAAGGGCCATGAAGTGAGCATACTTAGCCGAATCCACTTCCACCATCAGAAAAATAATTGACTTTCCAGGTAATTAGGGAAGGCTTTCTATGAAATCCAGAGGTATCAATAGCAAGCCAAGTGTAGCTATGATTTTTCGTCTTTTTCATATAGCAAATGTTACATTTAGCAAATGATTACATGCATCTTTTATTTAGTTCTTCAATTAGAAAGCCCTTCTTATTCCTTTAATGGTCTTTTTAACATTTGAATGGCCTTACTCTCCACTAGGTCCATCATAAGCTTCAACCATTATTGCTCCATTAAGGGCCAACTTTGAAGAGACTGAAAATCTTCCCATATCTTGTGTTGGTCATGTTCCCTAGTGGATTTTAGATTTCTAGTTGAATTTTCTTGTAAGCATTGGTGCAGATTCTATATCTTTGTTTCCTCATGCCATTCTCTTTTGTAGCTACTCCTTCCAATCATTTGTTGGTGTTAATATAGCCATAACTCTAATGCAATCTGCCATTTGTATATAAAGCATCTATGAGTTGTCTAAATGAAGCATCTACGAGTTGACTATTATGTTTGCTTTGATAATAAATTTCAAAGTCAACATCAATAGCTTCTTTAGCCATTTTTGTTGTGTTCAAGTGGTGATTCATTGCTCCAACAAATACTTGAGGCTGAGATGGGCTGTGCAAATTTGGAATTGTATGACTAAGAGATCAAACTGATATCTCTTAATTTCAAATACCACAACAATCAATTTTTCCTTTTAAGTTGATAACGCCATACACTTTGGATATGTGTAAGGCCTTACTAATAAAAGCTACTTGGTTTCCCTTTTGCATCAAAATAACTCCAATGCCATTTCTTGAAGGATCATTGCTACCACCAATTGAATGGTGAAATTAGGCATGGCAAGAGGAAGGCTAATTTCTAAATAATCCCTTATGAACCATTTGTAATACTAATTAAGTCCAAAGAAGCCCCACAATGATTTAAGAGAAATAGGACTTGGCTGCAATAACATGCATTCAACTACAGATAAGCAGTTTCAACCCTTTGACCAGAAATCAAATGGCTCAAGTATTTGAGCTTGTTTTACTCAAAGAACACTTGGATTTCTTTATTTACAATTTCTTCTTCTGCAGAACTGCCAAAGTCATTTTGAATGAAGAAAATGATCCTCCCAGGACTTGCTATAGACCAAAATGTCGTTAAAAAAAGACTATTACGAATTTTCTTAAATGCAGTTTAAATACTTTGTATCTTAAGCTTTGAAATGTTGACAGAGCTTTTGTTAACTTGAAAGACATTAAATTCACAATACTCCTCATTTACTTGGAAAATTTGTCTGAGGCATGGCTTCAGGATTTACTCTAATCTGGTGGTAGTAGGATCTTAAGTCCAATTTGGACAAAGATTAAACTCTATGTAACTCATTCAACAATTCAGCAATTATTGGAATGAGAAATTAATCCATGATGGTGTGGCTGTGTAAAGCTTGATAATCGATGCACATGAACCTGTAAAACTGCAGAAAAGGGACTCATGTTGGCCTTTATTTCTTTCCTCAAGCATCTTGTTCACAATCCTCTTAGTCTCAAATTGTTAAACATAAAGATTTCAATATGGTTTTACAATAGTTGGAACACTGCCAAATGTAAGAGGGATTCAATAGTCTTCTTCCTTGTCTGTGGAAGGAAGGCCTTTTGGTTCTATAAAATCCTGTTTGAATTGTTGTGGCAATTTCTTCAAGTCAGTACGTAACTTTGTTTGTTTTGATGGAATTATGGAATTCTGCCGTCTGTATAGAGGATATTTGTGCTATCAAAGTTTGAAAAGTTTGCTTAACTATTTTGTCCATTGGCTTTGACTAATATCCTTCAAAATGCTATAAGACAATCAACATAGAACCCTTCATTCTGTCCCCTGGTTCTAACCACTATGCTCTAAATTGTTTTTGATACTCCCTAACCATATGAGTCTGCCTCAACTCCATTAATTCCCCATTGGATTATCAAACATCCTTTGCCTAAATCAGTCAATTTTCCTTTGAAATGTAAACCAATAGTTGACTATTACTTAACAGCCCAAATATATAATAACACTTGTTTCTAAGAACCAGATTAGTTCTAAACATAAAATTAAGCAATTCAAGTTGTAACATTTTTTGTAATCCATAATTTGTTTCTTTTCTTATGTGTTCAATAGGAAATTGCCTGCTACATGGGTTTGGATCTTGGAAAAATTAAAATAAAACGCTTTGCAGATGGAGAAATTTATGTTCAGTTACAAGAAAGTGTTAGAGGGTGTGACGTATATCTTGTGCAGCCCACATGTCCTCCCGCGAATGAGAATCTCATGGAGCTTTTGATAATGATTGATGCTTGTCGAAGAGCTTCAGCCAAAAATATTACTGCAGTCATTCCTTATTTTGGTTACGCACGTGCTGATAGAAAGGTACCATAATTAATCTTTGAATTAGTATTGATTTTTTATGCAGTTTGTCTTCAGTTGTAGAAGTACTCAATGCCAAAATCAGTATTTGCTTCACTGACTACTATTTCAGACGCAAGGGCGTGAATCCATTGCAGCCAAACTTGTTGCAAATTTAATAACTGAGGCTGGTGCGAACCGTGTTCTTGCTTGTGACCTTCATTCTGGGCAGTCCATGGGTTACTTTGACATTCCAGTTGATCATGTGTATGGTCAGGTAACAACCTGATTGTTTGATCTCTGTCTAGATTTTTCTTAGAAATGAAGTGTGGGCAGATCCCTGGGTTTGAATCTTACAAGAAAACCTATAATAAAATTGATTCTAGGTGAATTTTAAAAAGGCTGGAAATGTATTCTGAACAATCGTTTCCTATTAATGAACCTATGATAAATCATTGTGCTGTTAGTTACAAAGCTGTAGTATAGTTTTTTTCTTACATTATGGTATGATGTGTAGAATGTGGAACATCTTATTGCACATTGATATGCATAAATAATTGAATAACTTTGTTAGTTAAAATCATTTTAGTCAGTTATTTCCCTTTTTAACTCTGATGAACTCTTTATGCTAACAACTTTATATGAAATAAAATTATAGAATGATTAATTATGCTGTAGGAAGAATGTATCAGTTAATAAATAATATTATTTTTCTTCCTTTTGCTACTCTAGCCTGTGATACTTGATTACCTGGCCAGTAAGACCATAAGTTCTGATGATTTGATAGTAGTCTCTCCGGATGTTGGGGGTGTTGCTAGAGCACGTGCTTTTGCCAAAAAATTATCAGATGCTCCTCTAGCAATCGTAGATAAAAGACGTCATGGGCACAATGTTGCAGAGGTTAGATTCACTTATAAGTTTGTTTTCTTATTTTCTGTGATGGTTGTGCATAGTTCTTTCTTTTTGCCATATCCTGATATATCTAGAGATAATTTAGCATTAAATTTTTATATTAATAATTTAACATTTGCTAGTTTGCAGGTGATGAATTTAATAGGTGATGTGAAGGGAAAGGTAGCAGTTATGGTGGATGACATGATTGACACAGCTGGTCAACTTTCCTCAGAATCCAATTTTGTCTTTTTCATCAAATAGAAAAGAGCATGCTATAGACGATCAATTTTGATGATTACTTTCACATTGCTCTTAGTTTTAACGTCTCAATCCCTTTTTTTTGTCATTGTCTTAAGTGTTCCTGATTCGATTTTGGGATATAGGAACAATTGCCAAGGGTGCAGCTTTGTTACATCAAGAGGGAGCCAGGGAAGTGTATGCATGTAGTACACATGCTGTTTTTAGGTGTGTCAATCCTTAGAATAAGTCAAGAATTCGTTCATTCCATTATAGGACATCAAAAGGTTTTCACTAGCAGAAGCTGCAATAACCTGACAGTTGATTTGTGGGCTTGTTAAATGTAACAAACAATTAATGGATCTTTTTTGTATAATTTTATGTCTATGCATTTGAACCTAGGTTCTGATTCTCAGTTAGAAAATTACTGCTGGCGACCTTGGTATTTTATGAGAACTTTGATGAATAAGTGTTTTTAGGGACAGAATCACTTTACAATGATTGATGTGGCTTCATGTTGTATTTTTGTATCTTCCTCAAGTAAACCAGTTATGCATTTAAACAAGAAAAATGTTCAGGACTTTGCATGTGCAATCAGTGTTTGCTTGTTTTTTAAGATAAATTTTTATTGCTTTTTATTTTATTTTATTTTGCAGTCCCCCTGCAATTGAGAGGTTGTCAAGTGGTCTGTTTCATGAGGTGATCATCACCAATACCATTCCTGTGTCAGAGCAGAATTATTTCCCTCAGTTGACTATCCTTTCAGTTGCAAACCTTCTTGGGGAGACCATCTGGCGAGTTCATGATGATTGCTCTGTGAGTAACATCTTACAGAAAGATAGGGTTAAATGCATTTTAAACTGAAATGGGTTGGCTTAAATTAGTAACGTATTTATAACCCTATTTTCCTTTAAAAAAAATGAAAAAAGGAAATACAACAAATAAGGAAAAGTACTTCAAAGGAAATCCATGTATATCAGTATTTGTTTCCAGCACTTGGATAGACTTCTTGAATGTGATCATTTCCCATGGTCTTGCATATCAATTTTAATTTCTGTAATAATTTCTTTGTCAGGGCGGCTATGAACCCTATTCAACCTTGGGCATTGACTGATAAATTTTGATGGGTGATGTGTGTACTTCGGCTTTGTTACTGCCATTTAGCTACCTCTTTTTAGAAGCAGAACTGTCAAATTACAGCCAAGTAAAAATCTTCTGGTGAGAGCTAGTCTACCACATTCAGAACTTTAGCCAATGTGGGTTGATGGGCAATTTTTAGTTGCTTGAAATAGATATAGGTCTCGAATACTTGTACCTGAAAATGCTGTTAGGAGGGAATGTTGGGTTAATTATATCCTTGGTTGTTACAATTAATGTCTTTCAATACTAGGTGAGCTTCTTGCCTGTTGCTTTTATGTTTTATGAAATGAGCATTCTCCTAGGGAATGAAAGCAATTGAATCTTTTGTTTATTAATGCACAAAAATATATCATAGACCCTAGGTCACTGGTATGGGAAATTTTCTAAAAATAGCCAACTTTTTTTACTACGTTAATACTTTTTAATGTTTCAATGGTGGATTGTGGTGTATTGGTGTGGAAAATAAGTTATGACATTGGCAAGGACAATGACACTGTTAAGGGTAATACACGTGGGGGGTGAATCTAAGTTTGTTACTTTTATAATGCTTCAATGGTGGATTGTGTTGTAGTGGCATGGAAAATGAGAATAGATTTTGGCGAGGCCTAATTGCATAAGAAAATTTTCATGCAATAAGGATAGTAAAAAGTGAACACAAGTATATATTTTTAAGGCAATAAGTAGTTGTATTGTGATTCTAATTTCGTTAGAATTTATATTCATTGGCGGACGATGATGAATGGATTTCTTCCCGCAAGTTACTCTATTCAATCCACAAGTTACTCTATTCAATTCAGGAAATATAGAAACAACACTCAAGGAGACGCGTAAGTTTTTTCTCTTGCATAAGGTACCAATCGAGAAGAAAAGATCTTATTTTGATGATGACACAAGGTGAAAGGACTGAGCCACTAGGTATTAAGCTATTGTCCGGCAGAACTTTCTTAAGAAATCACACTAGAAACGAATTATGTCAGTGCTTCTGTTATGGGTTGGTGCGGTTTGATTGTCTTAACCCAATACAAATTATTCAACAGCCTATATAAAAACAAATCAATTAAAAACAGTTGAATAACATCAAGATACAAATTTTTATGCAAACAAGCCGATAATTTTTAATCCCTAGAGTCATTTGAAGTACATAAAATGGTCATTCATAGAAAACACAATAAATGATCTACAAGCTAGCCTAATAGGTATCAAGTTAAAAAACAAAGGCAAATAAAACCAAATTTATTTCAAATTAAGAATTCAAAAACGAGCCAGAAATTCAATAATTTAGAATATAAGAAATACGAACAGTCAAACTATGGCATCGTCCTAGCCTTGGCAAGAAAAATTGGAAGAAGAGAGAAAATTTTGGTTAAAATAAGTGTTTCATAGAATTCAAGAAGTGATGCTACAGGGCTTCTCATATTGAGAGAAAATAGTCCTTTGTAGTGGGGGGGAGGAGATAACAAATAAAAAAAAATTATATTAGGATTCACGACCTTAGTAACGAAGCTCCCTACTTAAGAAATTTCGTGCATATTTCTTGCTTAAGCGATCTGCATCAAAATCGTCAAAACTTCTTTTAAAAAAATTCAAATTAAGAACTGCATTTAGAAAGTTGACTTCCTTATCTTTGCTATGTGATTTGCAAACTAGTTCATTTTTTAGAGGTACGCTTCATTCTTTGAAATTGACTATCCCGCATAGAAAGGGGGTTTTTTTTCCTTTCTGAAAAAGATTTTCATTTTTTGCTTCTCTTTTGTGAGTAAGACTTTGACCAGGAATTCTTTACTCCCTCGTTGGGCTAAGAAATTTGGTACTTGTAGAGATTCCTTCCCTGTAGTGTGGCTATGTTAGGATTCAAGTTTGATTTGCATCTTTAAATTTTAATTACATATACTATTGAGAATATATATATATATATATATATATATATATATATATGAAGAGAGAGAGACACACACACAAACACACACATGCAAATGCACTTAAAAACTCTTATTTATAAAGTATGCAAGTCTTATATTATGCATGAGATACTAATATAAAAATATATAATTTATAAGTTTTTTATAATAAAATATTGTTTATAGTCATTTATAAAATAGGTATTTTATAATATAAAATTGTAACATTTTTATTTTCAATGAATGATTTATTTGATTATTGAAGTAGAGACATCCAATAGAAATGTTAGTGTAAATTTGGTATATATTAAATTTGACTACTGTAAAATAAGATCTAGTTAAATAAATATTATTAATTTTAATTCACATAAACTTTAATAAACTTGATGAATCTTAATCTTGAGTAGGTAATGAACTTTTATTTGTGAGTTATAACTTTTGAGTTATTATGGAGTAAAATCTTCTATATGGTTAAAATTTTGATGACTTATAATTTCATAAATTGTATGACTACATATTTATAATATAAAATTTATACAAATAATGCTTAACTAAACTATTTGTTATACTTGATTATTTAAATTTGTGACTGCAATTTATTTAATAAAGTATTTATTAGATAATAATATTTATTTATAAATTTGTTTATAGATATAGAAATATTGAAAATGGTCATTATAGTGATTTAGTAACTTAAGATAAATATGTGTAATTAAATAGGTATAATATTAACAATGGGCCTAATTTAATTATAAGTATTAAATAATTAATTAATCAAGTAGATAATATTAGTTTATGACTAAATCTAAATTTAATATTAAAAAATTTTAAATTAAATGAAATTTATTTATTATATATGGTTTTTTTAAAGTGTAACCTTAGACTTTTTAGTGGAACAATGTGGAATTAATTTAAAAGATTATATAATCATGAGATTATTTGATCCCTAAGTTAAAACTATAAAACTTATGAGTCTGAAGTCTCTTTGTTAGCTTAAGCCTTCCAAACTTTGGTTTTTGATACAAAATGTTATTATTGTTGTACATACATATTTTGATAAAGGTCAAAATAATGCACTGTGTTATATTTTTAAAATAATATATTCTTATAAAACTTTAGAAGTATATATACAATGACTATGGAATTGGTTAAGCAGTGGTATGAAATAAATAATTTGGGAGTATAAATATGTTTTTTTGCAAGTAATACATGTCCAATTTTAGAACAAAAATTTTGCAAATTTTTTTCTAAAAGCACTATTTATTTAGTTAGTTCTATTTATATGATCAAATTTTCTGTAATTTAAATTATTATAACAAATAAAATTTTATCTTTTTTATAAAATAATATATATTTTTATTGAAAAAAATAATTTTAAACTTACCTATTTTATTTCCTATAATTGGATACTATATGAATAGAAAGAAGTAGGTGTTATATCTATATGTTGATAACATCCATCTATCAAAACTTTTCTAAAATAACAATTTTATTCTTTATGGTTGCGGCTACATATTCCACCTCATTTGCATCACATGAGTCCTTACTCGTAGTGTCCGAAATATCTCACTCACTACCTACAAACTACACTTGCATTATACAAGTACAACATGTGCACATTCTGTCCCACTTCTTGTGTGCGGGCCTTTCACTTGCATCATGTGAGTGTTTGTCTTCTAATCATACACATTCTGTCCAACTCATATTGTATAAGTTTTAAATTGCACTATGCAAATGTGTGATTTCTTCATAACTTTTATCTTTTCTTTACTTGAAAAAAGATACAAATTTGAAGCCTAAATTTGAGGATGTTATACTAAGCTTGGCTCATTTCACTATGACATCATCTTCTAGTGGGCTATGTAGATCATAAAACGTATTGAACTCAAACTAGTAATCTTTAACATGATCTTGAGGTTCTTTTAGGCTTACTACTTTCAGTATACATATCTTGTGTGCGGGTCAAAGTGAATATTGAAATTCTATTTGTCTTGGCACTTTTTATTTAAATAAATTAATTTTAATTTGTTAATTAAAATTATAATTAATCTCATTTTATTAAAAGATTTACAAACATAATTTAAATAAGTCCAACAGCCACATAAATTTGCAAACATTTTTCATCTCTATAGTGCCCAAAGCATGCAAATTTCTGTGATATTGATTGAATTGTATAAATTTGAATAAAAATTTTAGCTACCTCAACACTTATCTTATTTAGTTTCACATGACATTAAATATTAATATACATTTTGATATTGTCATTTTTTGTTATGTTAACTTTCATACATTCTTAGTTATTTGGGAAGAAGTGTATTACTATTTGGACTTGTTCTTTTTCTATTAAAACAAGCCTGACAAACTCAACTTATGTATCATATTTGACATCTTTCTTTAATTTTTTTTTCATAGTGTAATTTTAGCAATTAGAGTTAAACTTGATAGTGAGCCTTCTAAATTTAACTGCATAAGTATCACTAACTTTTATTTGAAGGTAAGTCATAATTATTGAATTGTCTAATACTCATTGAACTCACATAAAAAAAAATCATCTTACATGCTCCTCAGTAATTTGATGACAGCATTGTTGTTCTTTATTCATTAGGCTTGATAAACTTGCTCATCCCTTTTATAATGAGCCAAACTGCCATACTTTGCCTTAAACATGATGTTGTTTAGAGTCATAAGAGCTTTTTGCTCTTTTAGGATGTATTGAGTTTTATGTTGTCAAATACCATAATTTTCACAGTTAAGTTTCTCCCTTTTTTTGTTAAATCAACCACAATGTTCTTAAAAGTCAAGTTAAAAAAAATGTTTTGTATAGAAACGTATTTTAGTGCTACAATAATAACCATAACTACACGTTTATTTTCTTTCATTTTTTAGTTAATCATAAGTCAATAATGATAAATGAAAATATGAGGAATAAAGCCAAAAAGTCTTCAAGGCTACTAATTGAAAGAATGATTACATGGCATAACATGTACCAATCACAAAAATTCATAATATAAACTATTCATACTTAAAAATTAATATATAAGTAACATATATGTATAAAAAAAATCCAAAAGATGAATTTCTTACCTTAATTACTTGATAAAATTGATAAAAAAAAATTTATAATGTGACTATCATCATTACTTGTATTAAGATCATCCCATAATATTAGTCAGAGATATTTATGTCCCTACTATGTGATGTTGTTGCCCATTCAATATCATCTATGTAGCGAATAATTTCAATAATGTCATTTAGCAATTAAATAAATTATTCAGACAATTTACAAATATACTTTATTTGAATGTATATTAAAATTAAAAAAAATAATTTATATTTATGAATAAAAAATCTTTTTTTATTAATAATAATAATAAAATTATATATACTAATTACAATTTTCCTTTCAAATAATTAATGCCACCAATTTAATTCATTTGCGAGCAACAATATAAATACTAATTATAAATTTTCTTTGAAACTAAAATTCATTTTTAAAATCTTGTATTTTTATGTATTGACATGTTAATATGACAACTTTTAATCTAAATGACATGATATTCTAATAATTAATCAAATCATTAAAATAAAAAAAATGTAAAGACATTAATCAATAAATTTTTTTAAGAAAGAAACTATTCAAAATAAAGCTTAAAATCTTCAACATAATCTTGAAATCATTTTAACAATTGCTCTTTTTAATTTCCTTCATGAAGAGGATTGTACCTTTTACCTTAAGTTGATGAAAGGAGGTGAGTACTACCATGATAGATAATGATTCCCTTGAACTTTTTATTTTAAGAAATAGTATGTTTAAGCCAGCCTTTAAATAAAAACTTCTAAGTAAGATAGTTTATCAAAATATGTCTAATTGTTAAGATATATTCCAGAATTTATTTGTATTGTCAACTCAAGAAATATTTTGCTTTATTTATATACATTATTTATTAATAAAAGAAGAGTTCTTTATTCACAAATATAAATTATTTATTGAGCCATACATACAAATAAAGTATAATTGTAAATTATTCGAATAATTCATTTAATCTTTAAATGAGATTATCAAAGTTGTTTCCTATGAAAGTGATATCGAATGGGTAATGATATCACAAATTAAGGATACTAAATATCTTCAATAAATATCATAAGATGATATTAATACAAATAATATAAAAGTTATGTTATTAAGATAGACTAGATAATTAGAGAACTATATTTTTTGAATATGATGACATTACAACAAATCACATAGTAAAGCATGTTAATGATTTATCATATAATTATACTAGTGTACGATATTATCCTTTAACTTGAGACATCATGGACAAATATGGTATAGATGTACATAGTTTATATGGTGTGTAAGTACAAGACTATAATGTCTTGTATGATAAAGTCATTTTGCTCATGTGTTATTTACATTTGAAAAATGAATGATGATCAAGATAGGATCTGTTGATTTGATGTATATAAGATTGAAGTTTTTGCTAATTTGAGCCAGATTTGAGTTCCTGAACAAATATTAATAAATGATTAAAAGATTAAATCTCTAACCATAGTAATTAAATGTCATATGAAGGATTTTGTAATAATAAGTTCAGCATATATTGATTGATAGCTCATATTTATATTAGTATAGAGTTTTGATAGACCATGAGCCCATAATTGATTAGGATTAAATAATGGAAGAATTTTACCCATATAATATGTACATTTGGAATAATGTTGATGAATTACTATTTTATAGTAGTTTAGAGACTATTGCACATTATTAGGTATTAGCTATAATCGATGAACTTTTGAATAGTTTGAAGCTTGAACAGTTTGGAATAAGTTTACAGCTATTCTACAATAAACTTACATGGTGATACCTGTAACCAAAAGCAGAAGAAAATATCCAAGAAAGAAAAAATATTATCAATAAAAAAATTAATACCTTTAAAATAATATATTAGTTGAAATATATATATATATATTATATATTTGTAATTGTTTAAAGTGTTTGAAAAATTTTTATTATTTTATATTATTATATAATTAATATAAATTACATGTCACTTTTGATAATATAATATCAAAGAATCTAGATAAAAATTATCAATTAGTGGATAATTACAATTATTTACTTAATGTTTAAGTAAATGCAATTATGGAAAAGTATAAAGACCATAATGTAATAAATGATAATTATTGGGTAATTATCATTTTATCATTAGTACATATTTATCCATTAATTAAAATTATGAGTAATTTTGTAAACTTATGGATAAATATTAAGTATAAAAGATGGCTTACTTTACTAAATTGAAGTGTGGGTGAATTGTAGCAAACTCTTAACTTTCTTTCTCCCATTAGCCTACTTTGATTTTCTCCCTTTAGTTGGTTTAAATTATAAAAATCTTATATTTTCAAAGTTTATTCATTAGCTAGTTTAACATACAAGGTAATAAACTCATTCTATAGTTATTTGCATGCATATATATATATATATATATAGCTCGCTCAGGCTCTAGCATGTTGGTTGAATTCCTGTCATTTATGCCTCCGTTTGGAAGGCATGAGTTAGATTTTGACTTTGACGTGGGTACAAGTCTTTCTCTAATAAATAGTCATTGAGTGAAAATTGTCTTAGAAAAGGCACTTTCCCCTCCCCAACTGGGCCCACCAGACTCGTCACTAAATATGTTACGTAATTATTTTCTAATATATCTGTACAACATTTTAAATTTAAATCACAAACAGAAGTAGATGAGGTAGCTAACCTCTTATATAATCCATTAAAACCAAATATTAACCTAGAATTTAAAAGCGAACATAAATTTTAGCCCACCCACAAGTCCAAATTGTTATATGCTCGGGGAAAATTTTTCACAACTAGTAATATTATTAATCATGCATTTGATAGAAATTAATTCAATCAAGCTCTGAGACTAATGTTGAAAAACTAAGGGTACCTTTTAATGATTTTTTCTTTTTTGGTACCACACCACCGCTAGAGGTTTGATTCTTTTATGAATCAAACCATCCCACAAGATCATAGACACAGCAAAAGTAAATGCTTTCCCTTGATCCACAATTCAAAATGGCTCATCTTTTAACTTACACTCTCAATTTTCTTACTTTGTGTTTTTTGTACACTTATTTTACACAATTATACAAATAATGTTTTATTTATAAATCCTAGGATAAAATATTCAATTTTAGTGTAATTAAAAATTCTAATGATTTTATTTGGAACAAAATATAATAAAAAATAATTTTCAAGTAATTACTTTTTTTTTATGAAGTAAACCAATTCATCTCGAAATTCAAAAGTATTTAATATTACTTTTATTTTATATCATAATTATTTATTTATTTATCTCGTCTCAATAATAGATAACTAAGTATGAAAAATTTACAATATTTTATGCCATAGATAATCAACTAAGGCCTACTTTTGAAACTCATATACTTTCAACAACAAAGTTGACTATTTGTTCATCACGGTAGAAATAAATTAATTTATAAGTCATTACAGTCTTATTACAAGCCAAAATAAAATAATAATATTAATGTAAGGGATATATGCAAAAAGCAATCCGCGGCTCCATAAAGAGAAAAATTCATTTTCTGACAAATTCAAATTAGTTCAATCAATTAAAAACCTTTATCAATTAGTTTCATCGGGGAACTTAAAGCAAGATTTTAAAAAAAAGAAAATGAAAAAACCTTCAATCAAAGCCAAAAAGAATGTCATCATTATATTCTTAATCTGATGACGCGTATAAGGAAATAATTCTGTCAATAATGCCAGTTAGAATATTATTGGTCATATTTGGTAATTTTCATACGCAGCAAAATCTCACCATCCTTGATTTTCGCTGTGGCTTTTATTGTGTTTCTGTTGTTACACGGTATGACCAAATTCAAAAAATACGAGCGAATAAAGGAACCTTGGCAAAAAGAAAAAGAAAATCAGAGACTTAATCTCTTTATTACGTTAATTTGGTGTTCATTTCCTGTCCAAATTATATATATAAATGCGCGTTTGATGAATACTATACGTAGACAAGATTTGCTACCTCTATAATATATGCCTTAGTACTCTTCGTGGGCTCAGTTGGTGCAGATAATGGATTTTCCTTTAGGAAATGGTGGTAATTCAGGTGATGAACAAGAAGCTTCTAATTGTCGCAAAGGGAAAAAGACATACCATCGCCACACAGCTCACCAGATACAGACCCTTGAATCGTAAGATCATATTCTTTAAATTGTTCCTGTTCAAATCTTTGAATGTCAAGCCAGATTTTCTTTCAACCCTATTGCTGTCTCAATGAAATAGTTTGTTTTTCTGTTCCGTTCTTCAATCTTAATCTCGGATGCATTGATGGTAATGGATTTTCTTTGCTCCTATTCTGTACGGTGAGATGGATGTATAGGAACTTAATTTATGTCATTATCATACATTTTATTTGAATAAAAGCTTATTAATTAATATTTGTCTTTCATGTTAATTAAGATCATTGGTTATGTCTTGCAAACATGATCAATTCTCTTTTACCATGGTAAAGATCCTTGTTATTAGAAGGAAATAAAAACAAAAATCAATGAGTTGCTTTAGTTTATAAAAAAAAATTATATAAAATTAAAAAAATAATAATAAGTAAAAAAAGAAAAGAAATTATAAGAACAAAAATTAAAATTTTTTTATTTAACTTATTAAGTGAGAGTTTGTTATTTTTTTTTATGTAGAACTAAAAATATTGTTAGTTGATATTATGAACCTCTAGTATCATTCTAGAAAAAGTATTTGATTTTAATTTATTGTTTAACATAATAAATATTAATTTAAAATTATTGTTCTGTAATATTTTTTATTATAATTTTATATATTAAAATTGTTCTCTTTTTCTAGTATTTCATTATATATGTGTATATATATTATAGCACAAAATTTTATTTTAATCGCACAAAGAGAGAAGAATTTTTTGACAAACCTGTTTCTTTGTTCCTTCCAAATCTCATATTTTGTAAAAATCAATGAGATTTGCCTATATACATTGGTCCTTAAAATTAAATAAAAAGAATTTGTACTAGTCTAATTTATGATGTTCAATTAAGTTGTATACATAATCTGTGCCTGCAACTGGGTAAATTTCAATTAACGAACTAATTTCTGTCCTGCTACAATTAAGATTTTTCAAGGACTGCCCTCACCCAGACGAAAATCAGCGACGTCAGTTGGGCAGGGAATTGAGTTTGGATCCTAAACAGATCAAATTTTGGTTTCAAAACAAGAGGACTCAAACAAAGGTGGTTTAGTTAAAAATAATTTAATTATGTTTCAATATTTGTGATTTCGCAGTAAGTGATTCTTTTTTGTTTAGTAATTTCCAGGCTCAGAATGAGCGAGCTGAAAACTCTGTTCTTCGGGCGGACAATGAAAGAACGGAGTGTGAAAATCTTGCAATCAGAGAGGCACTGAAGAATGTGATTTGCCCATCATGTGGAGGCCCACCTTTTGGGGTAGAAGAACGTCAACGGAGTTTACAGAAACTACAATCGGAAAATGCACAGCTGAAAGAAGAGGCTAGTAGTATTAAATCTTCTAATACAAGTTCTTTTGTTGCGAACTTAATATATAATTATTTATTTTAATTGCAGCATGAGAAGGTATCAAACCTGCTTGCCAAGTACATAGGCAAACCAATCCCTCAAATGAACTCATACGTGCCTATGCCCATTCCCATTCCTCGGTCAGCAGTGTTTGATTTTATGCCATCATCAATATTCCCACTTCAAGATACGGATCATCTAGATCTTAATAATAATTCATCGGCTGGGAATTCAGAAAATATCAATTTGCCAGGTCAATACCAACTTCAATTTAAGGGAATCACAGACGCGGAAAAAGCACTCATGTTAGAGACTGCAACCAATGCCGTGGATGAATTGATTAGACTTCTGCGAATCAATGAACCTTTGTGGATCAGGTCTCCATCTGACGGAAGATACATCATTCATCGCGACAGCTATGAAAAAATTTTCCCTAGGGCTGCTCACTTTAAAAGTTCAAGCGCTCGTGTCGAGTCATCCAAATATTCAGGAATAGTCACAATGAATGCCATGCAATTGATTGACGTCTTCTTAGATTCGGTTAGTACTCATGGTCGTCTTAACTATTTTGCTTTTCTTCTCTTTACCCTACAGAATTAACCAAAAATAAAATGACTTCTTTTTTTCACAGGATAAATGGATGGATGTTTTCCCAACAATTGTCTCCAAAGCAAGGACAATTCAAGTTCTCGAATCTGGAATGATTGGAAACAGGAATGCTTGTTTGCAACTGGTATATAATATTTACCTTGTTCATATGCCTCATGTTTTTTTAATTATTTTAATTGTTATCTAACCTTGATTAATTCTTTATGATAGACCTTAAGAAATTTAATTAATTTCAAGTTATTGAATAAAGTAGATGCAGGAACAAATGCACAGACCTTAAGACTATTAATTAATTTCAAGTTATGGAATTATGTAGATGCAGGAACAAATGCACATTCTTTCTCCTTTGGTGCCGCCTCGGGAATATTGCTTCCTTCGCCACTGTCAGCAGATCGAGATGGGCCTGTGGATTATAGTGGATGTATCTTATGATTGGCCAAGAGAAAACACTTCACCTTCTCGTTGTTGGAGGCTTCCTTCTGGTTGCATGATTCAAGACATGTCTAATTCCCGTTCCAATGTGAGTAATATCTGGCTTCAGAATCAGTTGTTTTTGCACTGATTTGTTCACTACCTACTATGATAATATCGCAGGTTACTTGGGTAGAGCATGTAGAAGTAGATGATAAAACACAAACTCATCGGCTTTATAGAGATCTGATATGTGATAGTTCTTCGGCGTATGGAGCCGAGAGGTGGATTGTCACTCTTCAGAGAATGTGCGAGAGATTAGCTTTCTCCATGGCAGAAACCTCTCCCAGTCCTCATGAGTTTGGAGGTATGCATATATAATCCTTAATTCATGAATGACATATCTTTTCCTTTTAATTCTGAAATGAATCTTCTGTTCAATTATTAATAAATTTGTTGGGTCATCAGTGGTCAACTTGCCTGAAGGTAGAAAGAGCATGACGAAACTTGCTCACAGGATGGTGAAGAATTTTTGTGGAATATTGAGCATGTCAGGGAAATTAGATTTCCCTCAGTTATCCGAAGTAAATAACAGCGGAGTTAGAGTCTCTGTACGAAAAGGCATAGAACCAGGAGAGCCTGGTGGAATGATAGTCAGTGCTGCTACCTCACTTTGGCTTCCCTTACCATCGCACATTGTTTTCAATTTTTTCAAAGATGAGAAAACGAGAGTTGAGGTAAGCAAATAATTACACCACAAATTTTATCTTAGTTAATATTTTTCGTTACATGTGGGTTATGATATGTTTATATGTATGACAGTGGGATGTTCTCTGCAATGGAAACCCTGTGCAAGAGATTGCACATATCTCAAACGGTGTTCATCCAGACAACACCACAACAATTATTCGGGTACATATGATTTCTTTATTCTGCTTTTATATATGAGTAAATAATTGTTTAGTCTCTGAAAGTTAGTTTAATGTAAAAATACTCATAAATTTTTCAATCAGTTGACTTTTATTTCATTTTTATTTTTTTAAAAAAAATTGACTTTGTTGCTATTCCTGAATTGAGATATTTATTCCAATCCATCATTTTTCACTAATTTTTGAGAAAAAAATTAATTTTTATGCTATGAAAATTAACAGATTAAAGTATTTTTAAGTATTGTTTTTTAAATTAGTAAGATTAATATGTACATTATTAGACCAAGCCTTAAGAATTCAATAGCTATTTAGTATTAGTAGTGCTTAATATATAAATTTGTGTACAAACAAATATGATGCTAATTATATTATTATTATATGTCTTATCTTTGATCAGAATAAACAAAAATTTATCAAAATAAAAAAAAATTATATAAATATGTAATGATATTATAATTTTAGTATGTGAATTTGTTTAAAAAAATTATATGAGAGTTGTACTTTATTATTTTTCTTCTCAAATATATAACAACCAAAAAGAATTTTTACAAGAGTTGTACCTTTATCTTTAATCCTCTGGAATACGTAATAAAAAGAAAAAAAAATTTGTGCATTTTTGGAGCAGCCTTTCATCCCCACAGAGAGCAACATGGTGTTGCTTCAAGAGAGTTGCATAGATACATTAGGTTCAATGGTAGTGTATGCTCCATTAGACGTATCATTGATGAATCTTGCAATAAGCGGAGAGGAATCTTCAAGGATTCCCATACTTCCATCAGGTTTTGTAATATCAGGTGATGGCCGTCGAAGAGATAATAACGGAGCATCAACCGGCAATGATATTACTGCAAACTCTAGTAGCAGCTCTGGTGGTTCACTTCTTACAGTTGCTTTCCAAATATTGGTTTCAAGCCCATCGTCCTCAAAGGACCTCAACATGGAATCTGTGGCCACCGTCAATACACTTATCAGCTCCACCGTTCAAAGGATCAAGGCCACTTTTAGTTGCTCTAATTTGGATTGATTTTTTGTTGTTATTGTTATTATTAATTTCTATAATGACTTAAAAATTGTGACAGTCATGATTCAAATAATTAAGAACTAAATATAGTTTTTTTTTCTGTTTGTCTTTCTCTCTTTTTGGTACGTTTTGCTGCCACCGATACAACTACCTAAAACAAAATTCAATCCGCTTATGCCATTGCTTTGATATATGTATATATGTGTGTGTGTGTATAAACTTATTTTTAAAAATTATTATGTATGATGGTATAACATTATATATAATACATTAAACATCTTATAGCATTCATTAAATATAACCTAATTTTAGTAAGTACAAGCTATACTGATTATTTATAATTGCAATGTTAATAATGATAGAAAATATATTTGATATAATAAATTAAAATTAATTTATTAGATATGTTAATCATAATAATTATACTTTTTCTGAATATAATTATATTTTAAATATATGTAATTACTTTTAGAAATAAAATAAAAAATACTTGACTTGTTCTTCAAGTTTATTATATATTAATACATAGAGAGTATTTTATCAAAAAAAATATTAAATTTATGTATTTAATTAAACTTTTTTATCAATAATTTCATGTTACAACCAAACAATGAAACACTATTTTCTCAATCTTTATATTGCCTTCCTTTACTCATTCATTTTCATTAATTTTTCAAGCCAAGCACAACAAATTATGCATTTAGGATATAGATAAAGAAAATTACTATGGATGTGGTACTCACACACACAATCAATGATCAATTTTAATGTCAAAATATTCTTTAATTTACTTGAAAAGAACTATTTGGATATTCCAATAATTGTCTACTAGATGAATTTTACAAAAGTAATTTAGAGAGGAACGTAATATTCAAAATTTGCATTTTATAAGTTCTAAAAGACGCAAAGAGAGAGAGACTTAATAAAATTTTGCTTGGTAAATTTTTAAAAGTGTGCTAAAAATTATAAAAAAGAGAGAGAGAGAGAGAGGGAAAATGTGTTGAAATTAGGGTTTTCACAAATTAAAAACATTTTTGACAGTCTTTGTTAATATAATTGTTTTCTAAAATAAGAAATAATGATAACGTAATTTAGTATTATTTTTAAAAATAAATAAAATTAAGTAAAAAAAATTATAATAATTTAAAAAACTATTTTAAAATGGTGAAAATAAGTTTTTTGTCAAAAATAAAAATAGTTATCAGCGAAGTGATTGACATGCACTGAAGAAAAAAATTAAGAATTTGATAATTTGATTCTAAGTATTATGTAATCTACATGCAGGGAAGAATGATGATTTGTGGTGTTGAGGATTGTGACAATGTTGGAGAAAATTCTCATTTCATGAAATGAAAAGAAGTTATAAGTGGAGTGTTTCTCACAAACTTTATATAAATGTGGATCTTGTGGAGCGTGTTAAAGAAGGTGGAGATGACATGTTGTCCAGATACAACAATAATAAAGTTTAATTTTCATCATGGTTTACTACTTAAGTTAAAAACTCAGTGGTGAGAAGAAGATTGGATTATATGGTTCTTTTTCCGCAGAATTTATATTTCAAAATTTAGGAGGTTTTCAAGTCTATTTCTTGATCATATATATTTATTAATTAAAATTTCTTAAGAGAATGTCTTTTAGAGATTAGGTAATTTCATTGTAGGATTTTGCTTATTGAAAAAGAAGTT
This sequence comes from Xylocarpus granatum, assembly GCA_019650275.1. Taxonomy (NCBI): domain Eukaryota; kingdom Viridiplantae; phylum Streptophyta; class Magnoliopsida; order Sapindales; family Meliaceae; genus Xylocarpus; species Xylocarpus granatum. Next base: position 25,583 of record BNST01003077.1, read on the forward strand.
TAAGTTGCAAATGAAAAAACAAAGACCATTCCTAAAAGAAATATTGTAAACTCACTCTTTATACAAAAGTTGAGTTCAATTTTTAGTCTTTTAAAATATTTAATTTTACTTGAAGTGAATTTATTGAGAATGCATATCAATATGATATTTATGTGATTTAACAATTTTTTATATAACAAATTTTTCATTCTTGTCATGTGTTATATATATGTGTATCTATATATGAAAGATTTTCATGTAAATATTTATGTTCTTTGATAAATTTTTCTCTATCTATATTTCATTTGTTGATTGTTTGATATTTTTGCTCTAAAAAATAAAGGTGGGATTTAAAATTAGAAAAATATTTATAATATTAAGTACTAAAAAATTATGTTAACTAAGTTACTAGCATTTTAATGAGCATAATCCTAATTCTTAAGTGTTAGTTTCACTTGTTGGAATAGAGAATAACGGGTCAAATATGAATGCAAATGTATAACGTGTATGTACGTTTTAGACATTGTTAGTACTAAGTGAATGAAGTCTAGTAATTGGGGAGATGAAGGGAAGAATAAAAATAAAAAAGTTTTTCATTGATTACTTATACCATAAAATCATTAATGGAAAGAATTCAATGTTTTTTATTTAGACAAAATCATGCTTTACTTCTAGATTAATTGATATTTATTAATAAACCAAAATTTTAACTATTTCTTACTTTTATTTTTAAATTTTAATAATTATTATGATAAGTATTTAGTAAATAAAATTTATAAATATTCTTAAATAAAATATATTTTATATTGATTATATTTTATTTGGAAAAATATTTTTCTTGATGAAATAGTCTATACATTTCATAATTAAAAAAATTAAATCAACTTCAAATTTTATTTTTAAATATAAAATAGTAAAATCTTATAAATTTAATGAATGATTTAGTAAAATTTTTTTAAACTTATACTATGTAAATATATTTGTTGATTAAAAAATATTTTACATATACAACAAAAACATTTTTATAATTTGAATGTATCTTTTGCTTTTATTTATAATTTATAATTTCAATTGCATATAGATTTTTTCGGATAAATTGATTTTGAATATAACCTAAACTTGATATTTATATATTTAAATGCTTTAATTAGTTTATTAAAAATATATTCAATTAATTTTATAAAATTCTATTATAACTACCAATAGTATTACTCTTTTTTCATAAAATTTTATATGTTGGTCAATTTATCTTTAAAAAAATTAAAATAACTATATTAATAATTATTTTTCATATAATACAATTATAATTATCAAATAAATATAACTAGATATATGAATTATAATAAATATAAGTTTATATATTAATATACATATTAAATATATAAAAAAATATTTTTATAGCTAAAAACACAATTAGATTATTTAAAATAAAAATTGTCATAAAATATATAAACAAAAGATAAAAATTAAAAGTTATCCTAAGAGGACTTCTAATTTCACTTTCATTTTCTTAAGGGTGTGTTCGATTTTGCTCATCCATGAACAAAAAAATGAATTCTTTTATTTTATTTTATTTTTTTTTGAAGAATAGATAGTAGAATAATCTTCCAAAATAATTAAATTTTTTAATTTTATCTCATAACATATTTTCTTATTTTGATTAATTGAATATAAATATTTTGAATTAATGAATTATTTTAAAAATTTATGACTAATATTATTTTATTTTATTTATAAATTAATTTATTATCACCAATGTTTATTTTTATCATAAAAATTCAATACCATCTATAAATTATAATAATTATTATTTTTGTCATGATTCTAATTATAAATAATTTTTTTATATATTTTATAAATATATTAATTTATAATTTTATTTTTTAATCTTATATTTTATCATAATTCATATAAAAATAGTAAAATATTTAATAATTTTAATTTTTTAAAAAATAAACTAATTATGAAATAAAATAACAAAATATTATTATCTATAATCATAATATAATTTAATAAATTCTATTAAAAAATTGAACACTTTTTAATATATAAATTTAATATTCATATAATTTAAATTTATAATTTTTTTTTAAAAATACTACACTTAAAATATAAAATATTTTTTAATTAATAAATATATTTACATAGTATAAATTTATTACACCATAAAAGAACGGTATTGTGGCCGACATAAAGGCGAGGACATCCCACCTCCATAAGTTTCAATCATATCTTTGTGCAGACCTAAATGTATAGACATCAAATACATCATTGAGCGTTACGCCTCGTATACACAAACTAAATGAACTAATGAAAAATGAAGACCACTATGTGACTGCAAGTGTATTGTATCCTCCCAATACTCCCAAAGTCCTGACGAGTGCCAACAATATTATTAGATATTGCCAAACTGAAAGGTGTGGTTGGGAGTAAGTTTTTTAGAAAACTTTGTAAATAGACATTGAAAACGAAAAATTTGGTTTAATTACTAAATTCATTCTTAAACATAAAGGAATTAAATCAAGATTTTACCATAACAATTGTATACTTTTCATAAAATCAAAATTTACTTTTAAAAAATTAGATATACTAGAAATATACAGATATAGGGTATCAAATATCAAATTTCTCTTCATTCTTTACTTTTTATTTTGAATCGGTATCATCACATACACATATATCAAATCGTACAATTAGAGCATATATGCTTTTCCTCTTATGGCTCCTGACTAAATAAAATTGAAAACAAAGATTGAAGCCAAAATTTATAGCTATAATCTTCAAAAATACATAAGTATAAAGAGTGTTCAATCAAATCATAGTCATCATGTTTAGGGTTCAAAACAAAACAACTTCTATCTTAACAAAATCAATAATGATTAAGGTAAAATCATTGCATCATTAACTAAATCAAATACATGTTGCAAATGAAAATCATGCAACATTAGTTCAACTGCAATGAGTTTTTTTATATAAAATGAAATTGTAAAATCAAACCAAATCAAGTACAATCATTGAAAATTAAATTTGTTTACTCATTACACTGTTTAGAATTCTTTGACTAATTCGTTTGCAATAAAAAATTTTGCAAAAAAATTTATATAAATTGAAACAAGATAATTTTATCAAAATAATGAATGAATTTATAATGTTTCTATCTTAGTCCTTATAAATAATATTTATATTTACGATATACTATTAGAAAGCTAAACATATCTAGTTTCCTACAAAAGAAAGGGTTTATGATTCTAATATCTTTAATTAAAGTTATAATACATTTTTTATTTATTGTCCAGCTTGCATACCCCCAATAGAACAACCTAAAATCTGTTGGAAATTCTTCCTACGAAATATCATGCTGAATTTTGGATATGTTATTCCTTCGTCTCTTTAGTTTACAAATAATTTTATAAAGCCTCAATTTAATTTCAAAAACTTAAGATATGATAAAAAAACATGTACACTATTCATTAAACTCCTAAATTTTGGATTTCATAAGATTTAATAATTTTAAGAGTTTTTAATGTTCTAATACTCTTCTAATAAGTCATATCACTTTATAAACAAGTATTATAATTCCAAATCTAGCTAAAGTTTTAAAATTTAAACTCGTTTTGAGAATTTAACTAAAAATAAAAATTAATAAAAAGTTAAAGAGAGATCATATCTTAAGCCTCTTAAAAATTGAATCTTGTAAGATTAACAAGTAATTGAGCCTTGAGTGAAAACTTTTTTGAGTGACAAATTTGTAACTTAAGGTTAAAAAAGGTAGAATAAAGAAGGTAAGAAATAGTGAAATATTATATAATTTTTAAAGTGGACTTAAGCCCAAAGTGAGGGACTTGCAATCTACGTCCATTTTGACAAGATGGAAATATTATATAATTAAAATAATTTTTTAAAATATTATTAAATAATTCAAATTATTTTAATTATAAATATTATATATAGCACGTAATTTTATACGTATATAATACTACAGGGCTTATACATTATGTGAATTATCAGTGGAAGGTAATTCTTTCGGATTTACAATTTAGGGTGTGATATTTATATTTAAAATATTAAAAAATATATTTATTAATTATAACTATTTAAAGAGTAAAATAATCAAATTATTATTTTTATCCAAAGTCATAATATTTTTGAAGTCGTTTTTAACTAAATTTTAGTCCCTTTTTTTTTCCCCTATTATAAGCGTGCTAATAATGCTAAGAATGAGGACGTAAAATGGGACTTGAATGAGGTTGAAAATTATAGCTGCAGTCACCAACAAAGATAGAAAAGCCTGTAGTAGTAGGGTTTAGATAGTCGGACGGAATGGAAAGCGGCGGAAAACGCCGACGAACTGACGCCGTTCTTTCGAATGGGAACGATAATTTTGACCCCTCTCTCCTGGAAGCCTTGGAGAAATCCCATTCTAGTGTAGAAGTCCTTGACCTCCGTACCGTCAAAAAGCTTGTTCTCTCATTCGAGCGCCGTCTCAAAGAAAACATAGAAGCACGCCTCAAATATCCAGAGCAGCCTGAGAAATTTGCCGACACAGAGATAGACTTACACGAAGAGCTGGAGAAGCTCAAAGTCCTGGCTGGTGGGCCTGAGCTGTATCCAGACCTCGTCAATCTTAATGTCATTCCTTCTATTCTCGGCCTTCTCTCTCATGATAACACAGACATTGCCATTGATGTTGTTCACTTGTTGCAAGACCTAACCGACGAGGACGTGTTGGAGGACAACGACGAACCCGCTCGCGTTTTGGTGGATTCTTTGATTGAAAATAATATCTTGGAATTGTTGGTTCAGAATTTGCAGAGATTGTCTGATACGGATTCAGATGAGATGGCGGCTGTGTATAATACATTGGCCACAATTGAGAATTTGATTGAGGTTAAACCATCGGTGGCGGAATTGGTTTGTGAGAGAACCAAATTATTGAGATGGTTGCTGGGGCGGATTAAGGTAAGGGAATTTGATAGTAACAAGCAGTACGCATCGGAGATTTTGGCAATATTGTTACAGAACAGCACAGCCAATCAGAAGAAGTTGGGGCAGATGAACGGCGTAGATGTGCTTCTGCAGGCTGTGGCAATGTACAAGTCAAAGGATCCTAAGACTTCTGATGAGGAGGAGATGTTGGAGAATCTTTTTGATTGCTTGTGTTGTGTGTTGATGCCTTTGGAGAATAAAGAGAGGTTTGTTAAGGCTGAAGGTGTCGAGTTGATGATTATTATAATGAAGCAGAAGAAATCTGCCTATGGTTCTGCAATAAGGGCACTTGATTTTGCAATGACCAAGTATCCGCCTGCCTGCGAACGCTTTGTTGATGTTTTGGGTTTGAAGACGGCCTTTGCTGCTTTTATGGGTAAGGCAAGTTATTCATTCCTCTTTCCTGCTTCTTTTGTTATTTCAGTTTATAATACCTTTGGTCTTAGTAGCTTTAGCTTTATTTTTTGAATTTTATTTGCTGAAACTATAAATGACTGATGAAGATGGAAAGTCTTAAGTGTTTGCTATGCCCATGAGAGTTTCTGCAACGTGAATGAGTCTTTTTTTCTTTCAGGGTTTTGAATAAATTGAAATTTTTGAATGTTTTTTCAGATTTTTATAATTTAATTTAAGTAATTTTTGGATTACTTGAATGCTTCAAAGTATAACGCTCAAGTGGAAACATCTTATTCCAGTGGAAAATTTTCTAATTATCAACAAAGTGGATCTCATTTCTCAATATTGTTGAGAAGATAGATGTTCTGTCATTGTTGTTTCTTCTAAGAATGATGAATACGAATCTTTGTCTAGTTAAAATTGGCTGTCCTCATGCAAAAGTAACGGAGATTCAAGATTTAAGGATGGCCTTTATCAGCATTTAGAAAATAGAAAAAGCAAAATGTGGACCATGTCCATATTGTAAAAGGTCAGCCCTCCATCTTGTTCCAAACTGAAAGAACTAATGCTGAACATGTTTTATGTTTCATCCAGTAGTTCTTATATGTCTTTGTTTTTCATATGTCCTTAAACATCAACACTTGCAAGGAGAATTGTCAAAAATGAGGAAATATTACATGAAATTCTGATTTTGGGGGAGACAAGGGGATGCTGGTAGGTGTTTCCTGATTCTGTATTGTTTTCAGGAGGGTGGGATATTGTGTAGGAATCTGTTACTTGCTCTGACCCTCAACTACATTATGTAATTGATCATAAAATTATTTATTACGTTATATGTGCTATTACATAATAATTGTTTGTAACTGTTCAGGCTTTTCTCAACTAAGAACCTCTGTATTGTAAATACTAATAGCCTTTGCTGGTGGGTGTTTCCTATGCGGATTTGGTTTCAGGAGGGTAGGAGACTTTGTAGGAATCTCTCTCTTGCTCCGTTCCTTCTCAACCATATTATATTTCGTTAATCGTATATTTCTTAGTATATTAAATTTGCCATTACATGATAATTGTTCCTGAGCTCTGGGCTTTTCTTTACGGAGCTCTTCTGTAATGTGTACCTTCCTCTCAGCAATTGTTTTTATATATCACTCTTCCACTTTGCTCTATTCTTTCTTCATTTTATTGTCTTTTTTTGTAGCTGTGGTGAATTTTATATTTGGTTTAATGTTTATTGGCTTGTTCCAGTTTAAGAGAGTTTAATTATTTGCTTCATAGCTTCTTGTCTCTGCAACTTTTAAACTTAGCAGAATTTTTTCTAACAAGTGTTGGTGATATTTCATACAGAAAGTGGTGTGTGCTTCCTTTTTATTCTTATGAAAAACATATCACATGGTAAAGTTGTCCTAGATCATAAGTATTTGCTTGACATAGGCTTGTGGGTTAAGGTGAGTGTGGTTGGAAATCTATGATATTTAATTTGTAGGGTAGGCATCTATGAAGGCAGGATATGTATTATGAAGTAAAAGGCTATGTTGGTGTATCATAATCCAAGAGGTCTTAACCCAGTTTAGCTAATAGAATGGGCTTATTCAGATTCAAGCACAAGACCTCTTGGTTAAATGGGGATTATCCTAATCCAATCACAAGATCTTTGTCTTGTGCTGATGTAATGAATTAAAAAGATTTCAATTTCATTGCATTCTGTGTAGATGTATTGTTCTCAATTTCTATTAAATTGTTATCGTCCAATACCGTTCTCAATTTCTATTAAATTGTTATCGTCCAATACCAATCATGTGTAATTGGTCAGAAGATAATATTAACATGATTTTGTCTTTTCTCTAGATTCCTGTGAGCAAGAAGATCAAGAAAGAACGGTACGAAGAAGAGTTAGAAGAGCGTGTTGTGTCTCTGATTTCATCATTATTTGGTAAGCATCCAAGTGAAACACCTTTAAGAGCTTTCAATTTGGATATTATGGTTATAGTTAGATGTTTATGTGTGTGACAGCATCTATTCAAGTTGGATTTTCTTTTCTTTCCTTTTCTTTTTTTTTCCAGTTAAAGAAACAAAGTGTACTTGACTCAAATGTAAACAGGTAAAAATAGGCACTAGTTCTCTAATTGTGCCATGTGAGGACACTAGCAAAAACGTTAGAAAAAACTTTTATGTCAGAAAAATGTCTGCTAACATTCAAGCCTTGTATCAACTTTAGCTCAATACAAATCAATAACAGAGAAGCAATTCAATTGAAAAACCTCTTGATCCAGGAAAAGTTATTGAGTTACATAAAAGTGGAAGAAAGGGGGAAAAATGAGAAATAGGGGGAGAAACCAATAATAATTTATTAAATAATTGAATAACAACATCAAGTTGACTCAAATGAAAATAAGACACCCTTTGTAGTGACCAAGTACTGTATAAAACAGGAAAATATAGTGATTTTCTAATATTATTGAATCTGCGGCAAACATTACTTGTATAAAAATGTGATATTGTTGTGTGATTTCTCTTCATATTGATTGGGCATTGATTGCAGGTGGAATTTTGAGGGGCTCTAGAAGGGAAAGATTGTTAAGTAAGTTTGTGGAAAATGAATGTGAAAAGATTGACCGTCTTATGGAGCTGTATATGAGGTAAATTTTTTTCATGTTTTGGTGTAATCTGATGATTTTCTTGTCTTTGTCTTTCTCTTCAAAAATGCATGGTGCAAGAACAGACTTGATTGTTCTTTTTGAAGAGTAATGCACCATTATTCCCTGCCTTCTCTTTTCTTTCTGCCACTAAGATCAACAGATATGTGTTTTGGCAACATCTGGGTAGGTTGGTATAAAGTTTATAAGTTTTACACTCACATATTATAGATCTTGATCCAGATATTCTGATAGAGTTAGAGCAGAGACTGAACGAATGAACCAGCTTGAACTTGATGATTTAGAGGTAATTTATTAAATTATTTATTTTTCATCTAATTTTTCATTCACTTTTCCATTTTGAAATGAATTGTGCTAATAATTCTTGCATTTTACAGATGAATGAAGAAGAAAAGTACAATCAGAAGCTAGAATCTGGACTGTACACTCTTCAGGTTAAGATTTCTCGGCATGAATTGTCAATTATAGCACTTAAATCTGGTATTATGGGCTGGTACAAGCCTCTAGGAGGCACACATTTTGCAGTTGCAACTTATAACTATTATTGGATAGACCTTATTTTTTCACTACAGGAATTATTAGTATCAGCAAATGGCTATGTAGCTTGTTTTGTGATTAACAAAATTTAAAATGCACCACCTTCTCTTCTATCTCGATTAGGGATTTGAAGTGCTGAAGTCAGTTTATTGCTTGAGATAATAATAAATGAGCACATCTTGTCAGTACTAACTGAACTGTAAGTTGATTTAAGAGAGCAAAGTTAATAATTTCTTTCAGTTGGAAATAAAAAAGGAAATATTGAAATCAGCAGATTAATACAAGCAAGGTCTGGCTGTATTCAATCTTTCCTGTTCCTAAGTTCAATTTTAGTTTAACTAGCTATAGATTCATTTCAATTTCATAGAGATGAACTTATTTGTTGGTTAAGAATCAACTTCTTTATAAAAGCATTCTAAGTACAATATAGGTTACTGACCTCAAGTTCATCATATTGCTAGCACACTCAAGTTGTTGTCATGTTCATATGCTGAATTTTGATAATTGGAGTTCATATATTAGCATTACTTGTCACATGAGGTTTAACGTGTATATCATTATATAAGACAGATACATTATGGCCAGCTTAGTTGAAGAGTGAGGGATTAAAGTTATACCACTACCTGACAGAATGTGAAAGTTGCTCTCTATATTCTGTAACTAAAATTAGAGGGCACATTTTTGTTCTTTAAAATTAGTGTTTGACATTGGTGGAGACAAGAATACTGTTTAGAAGCCTGATGTGCCATGTCTTTGGGGGCAAATGCATTCAAGCACAGGGATTCAGTTTTCCTATGTATAGATTAGGATGAATGGTACAAAATTGTGATCATTAGATCGCAGCATATTCAAGGTTGAGATTATATGGCATGTCTTCAAGTACAGGGGATCCATATTCCTATGTATAGATTAGGATGAATGGTACAAATTGTGACCACTAGACAGAGGCACCTTCAAGGTTGAGATTATGTTTCATGTATGTCAAATTTAACTTTTGGCATTTAAAGTCCATTGATTCCATATATTCAAAAACAGTGTCTCAACTTCTGTCAAAAATGTTGTCATTATTGATCCTTTCAACAGGAAGGTTTTGGATATATTTATGTTGCAGTGCTTGGAGATTAATAAATACCTAGTCTGGTGCAGAAATGAAGAATAATCAACACTAGTTTTTGCATCTTATTGGGTGCCATTATAGCTTACAACACTTGAGTGAGGTGTATGGGATGGTGTATCTTGTGAACATAGAGATACATCTGAAATTACTAGTGGTGTATCGTAGAATAATCTACAATCACTGATTTGCACCTACTGCCACAGCTGACTCAACCTACTCATTTTCTTGATTAGAAACATAAAACAATTGACAATTACTTATGAAATGGAGTTGCAATGATAGTGAACCATCAATTGACCTTGAAGAGCAAATTTATTGAAAAAGACTCAGACTAAAAATTCCAAATTTAAATCACAATAGCATTTCACAATCTATACGAATGAAGTGAATAAAAAGTATCCTAAAATTGTTGACAAATTGAAACCCGTAAAAATGCTGGGAAGTGAACATTATCCTACAGAAATCAATTCCCTTGTCACTAATTATGCATTTTAACAATCATTTATATCTCCAACCAGTAACTGGTTTGATTTGAGATTGTTGAAGAGTTTAATCTAGCGAGTTCTTCCATTTTATGAAGTCATGTTCAAAGTCATCACTTTTCAGCTTCTTCCGTGAATTTAATGCCATTGGAGTAAATCCTGGAAGAAAACCTTTGCTACAAGATGTTTTCTTTTTGTTTTCCAAAAGGATGTAATTTTGTATAGCTTTGTGTTTTTTAATCTTCAGTGGTCTCAAATAAATTTATGTGAACCTGCAGTTAATTGCTGTTATTCTGGGTCATCTTTGGTTCTCTGAGTAAGTATATGCATCTATGTTCTACTCATGTTTCTTCATTGAAGGAGCTTGATATGTAGGCTAGGTCTTAATTTTTGCTTCAAAATTATGCAGGCATCCTCAAATGAGAGCAAGAATTGAGCTATTACTCAAGCAGCAAAAGCTTACCAAAAATGATGTTAAGGATATACTTCAGGTACATGGATTTTAACTGCGTTCATTTTGAGGTTATAATTTGACACTGATACGAGGTCATGTTCTTATTCCTCTTTGAAATATTACAATTAACAAACCAAACTCCACCCTATGCTGTGTAAGCAGAATTGGAACCCTAGGCCTATTGTACCACCCTGAGTTATTTTTACCATATGAACCAATTAGCACGCACAAAAAATTAGACACTAGTGTCATATTTCATTTTATGTCCTTGTAATATTACCAAATGCATTATACTCTTTTTATCAGAAAAGATCAGAAGCTTAAGACCATAATAGTGCTAACATATTAGTAGGTAAATAAAGGTAACTTATCTTTTAATTTGACTTTAGGGTTCTCTTGACATTCATGTTGTGTCATCAGAGTTTCTATTTCAGTTGGATGGTATTCTGCAATCATAAATTTTAGAAATATCTTTCATTTACCATTTAGCAGTTTTTTTTCAGCATGTTTTAAGGTTATTCACGGTTTAAATTTTTTAATTGATATAAGTCATGCTTCTGAAATTAGATAGTGACTTAATTGTTAAAATATTGATACAATTTAGAGCTTACAATTGAATTATTTTCTAGTAATCAATAAAGTTCTCTAGTGCAATTGTTAAGGAATTAGTAACATGGGACACTTGAATTCGATGTCATTCCAATAGCCAGGTTGGCAAAGGCTGCGACCTTGAATTTATTCAATATCCTACACATTCTTATTTGATCTGAAAAATCACCAATAGTTAGCATTATCTCAAAATTGGTTTCAATTATAAGATGGTGTTTTTCTTCAGGAACAGAAGAGTCTCGATGCTTGCAGTCTTTTATCACCTTGAGGTAGCTTTAGAACCAAATGCACAACTAAGTTTTAAGTTGGATCACAATGAATTACGTAATGCTTTACCTTGGTGCATCTTTGTAAGAAATCATATGCATTTGAAATTTATTGGAAGCAAAAATGTATGAAAAAGAGGTCTTTTGCTGTTGATTTGGCAGTAGGGAGATAGGAGACGTTTTCCTTTGCAAAAGGAAATGATGAGAGGTGGTATCTGAAAGAGAGTTCAGAGAGGAGATACACCATTCTGCAATAATTGGGGAAACATTAATTGAAGTAACTGTAGATATCTGATCAATACTTCTTGAGGAGCTTATGATATTGTCTAGTCTTGTTTGCACAATTAGTCCTTCTAATGGAATGTACAATTCTTCTCTCCAGTCATTTAGGTTTGATGGTTTAAGTAAAATCATTTCTGAACTCTCAAATTGGCAACTTGAGTAATTGCTGATTTTCTCTCTCTAACTATCTATTTTAAGTCCACAGGCTGAATCTGGGCCAAAATTGGTTGGTTTTGTGGGAAAATAAATCATCGTTCAGAATGATGACTAGTTGTTGATTTGTGTCTTGTAACAGTAAATGTTATGTCAAGTGCACTCGTAATTTCCAACTGCTTATGCTTAGTGCCGTAAATAACAGGAATATCATGACAACATTGGTGACTTAGATGGGCCAGAGGAGAAGGAGCGAGCACAGGCAAGGATTCAGAAGTTCATGTCATCTTTTTGACGGTTGGATGATCTTTCTAGTTGCAGTGCTGAAATGTTCCGGGGAAAATGTATGGTTTAGGGTTTTGGAGTTACAAATCAGAATTTGTTTGTCTTTAGTGCTAGCTAGCTAGCAAGCTGGTTAGTAAAAACAACTTCAAGAAAAACAGTAAATGTTGTGATTATTATTATGTACAATATATTGTTGAATTTATGACCTTTTCAAGTGCATGTGAGGCTGATAAGACTGGATTTTTTTTCCTTGAATCCACCCTAAGCTAAGCTTTTTTTAAATGATGGATTTGATTATTACAATGAATTTGATGTAGTTATCATCTTAGGTTGTTTTATTGATCGCCAGTTGATTTAAGGCATGCACATGTTCTTACTTTTTCCGTAACCTACAGGTGCACGCTTAAATTTATAGTTGATATATTACGTATTGTTACAGCACAATGCGATGAGTAGATGGTTAATATTTTATTTAGCTGGTGTCAATGGCATTCGTCAAGCTTCAGCCAATAATCTTTTTGTTTTTCATGCAGATAGATTATTTTCGAATTGATTGATCTACGCGTCACCACTACCATTGGATACATTTTTGCGGTCTTTTCGGAGTACTCTGGTTGAAAATAATTCCATTGTCACATAATCAATAAAATTAAAGTTTATTGTTACCAACCGACAGTCACCCCTGACCAATAACGGCCGGCGAGAGTTGGCCACATTCTTGCTTGTACGAATACTATCTATGATCATAGAATAGAAGTTCTCTTGCTTCTACTCTATTACTGAATGTTGCCATTTCGCCATACGAGTAGATTAGCCTGAATCACGAGGATTGCTGATCACATAACAAGGTACTACTAAGCCAAGACTACTTCACTTGAGCGTGGAACAATGAACAAGTAAAAAATGACCCAACGAGCTAATAAACAAGGAGCTCTGTGCTGTTTGTGATTCGAGGAATTGTCCACAGATGAGAAATTTACCATACTATGAATTAATACCTGTTCATACTCGAGGAAGTGTACCAGAAATGCTTAATAGATATGGAGTAGGTATAACAATAGAGAAAAAAGGGAAACATGCATAATGCATGTACGAGGTTAATCTTCTCCCCATACCTAAATTTACATCAGCCACTTTTGCTTTTACATGCATATTTTATCTTTTTTAAAAAATAAAAAAAAACTACATACCTGTAATTTTATTTTATTTGCTAAAATAAAGATGATAAATTTAGGATATAACAGAATACATATCCTTTTAACTATTAATGCATTAGATTTACACCAATGGATAAATGTTCATATAAATGGGTATGGAACAATATTCCTTCCATTTAAAAATCTCAAGACTATTGCCATCCTCTGTATAAATGCATGCATAATCAAAATAAATAAATTAAAAGTATTGATATCCGCTCTATTTACAGTTAGATCTAAATTTTAACAGACAGCCTCAAAAATTAAATTGTTTTTCACACAATGTAATTTCTAATTTTACATTATTTCTCAAAACATTAACCTGAGTTAATGTTTGTGCCATTATCATCAATAAAGTGGTTGATAGATAGAAGAAACAAAGTTGACAATTTCAAGCACGTATTTTAGTATCAACACAAAACATAAAACTATTACAACAAAGAAAACAGAAAAATCCGAAAGAGGAAGTGCAAATCACATGGGAATGTAAGGATGAACCAGAAAATGTTTATCCACGAAGTTGATTGAATCCAAATGAAATTGAACAAAACGTAAGTCCCAATAAGGCCAAGTACCCATATTTCCTGCACAAGAAATTATTAATCGTCAAATACAAATTTACAATCAAATCAATTGATTCATTTGCAAGTTCATAAAAAGTTTTAATGTGTTATTTCAAATAATCTTTCATAAATAAATTCACTCAAATAAAGCACATGATTATAATCTCAGTCATCATCAAGGTTTATTGTGGAACTAGAAATAATGGATTTCATTACTAAGTTATGGGGAAGTACTAGGGATACAAGGGCTTGGGATTTAAAAACCATCACCAAGATTTATTCAGTGACTGGCAAATCAAGGTAAACCATGAAGCATTTCCATGGTAATGGCTGCACGCGTAAGCTACAAGTATAGGTAGAACTAAAACAGGGAATTCTGAATTCAACAAAACAGTCACAACAGATATTGGGCAATAATTCATGAAGAAAATAATTTACACCTTTTAATGGAATATAGTCATTGAAAATAGAGGTTTCAAGTTTCTAAGTTTAAGGCATGAACAAATTTGATATATAGTACACCAAAGTAGTCAAGATCAACTTAGCTTAGGGACTCTAAAGTACATAAAATTAGTCCACGATAATCCATCTATTTCCTCTTAGGTAGCATTATATACATCTTCCTCGGTCTTGTCATCATGTATTTTCTGTGAGTGTAATTCCCTAACCGCAACTACATAAAAATGAAATTAAAGTATATACGTCTAGTAATGACTGTAAACCCCACAATGAAGCTTGTAAGCTAATATGTACGTATAGTAATGACTGTAGATAGTAAATCGCCAGTTATCACTACGAAGCATATGCAGTAAGTAAACCAGCAATTAAGTCAGCACTATCCATCCTCCATAGTAATGGACTTTTCTTCACAAGCTAAATCTTGGATTAATTTCTGTTCCTAGTCCTATTCAATTGGTTTATTTTCTCATTTGAGATTATTAATCAAATTGTTGTTAGTTACTGTGCCCTAATTCCAGGCACACACTTGTGTTTCTTTATTGCTGTTTCCAGCTCTAAATTATAAATGTATTAATGGACTGAAATATGCTCTCTAATTTTTCTTTGGGCATGGGGCGGAAAGGGGCTTGAGTGTACGGACACCACACACACACACACCCCACTTAACCATTTAATCTTGTTACTGAATTTTCATTTTGATCTTTTCCTTCCCCACTTGTGAAACTCAATTCAAGTTTTTAATTAAAATGCTAACTTCAATAGCCTACCAATCAAAATTTTAGTTTTAACTGGCAGTTATTTCTATATCATCAAAAAACATTATTGATTCTCTATCCTGCCAATCCTTTTCTACTGGGAAATTCTTTGACAGATGATTTGTCACTCGTACCATAGTATTTGGACCATCCATGCTTCATATTACCAGAGGATAAATACAAGATATTATTAAACATGATTATTATCCAATAGGTTCTGAAAAGAGAATGATAGGTAGGGAGTTTACATTAAGAGTGAAATCAAATTTAGATCAAAACCCTCTATCACTTGGATGGTTAGACTTTACTGGCACTAGGAATAATTATTCTTGATAGAATCCATGAGCTTTGTAAAGAGATTGGACATCATTGGAGCGTAATTTGGGAACTGTGGTTGCCCAATCTATACATAGTGGTTCTAGTAGGAGTCTTACTGGAATGGGTTTGATGTATGTTCAAGATTAATTGCTCGAATAGGAAAATGTTAAAGAGGTAATTCATAAGGCTGACACTATCAAAATGGCCTAATTGATTTATAAATATCTATCATTAAAGAGTATCACACGTTCTTTAGTAGGTCAAGGGTGAAATAAATTGGTAATAGAACAGCTTCAATTTAAATGAGAGTGCTATTAATATCTTATAGTGGAATAAAGTGTGATCAATTGAATGAAATAGTAGCAAGGTCTTTGTGAGATTTATTTAATTTAATTGAAAGCTAATATTGTTCATGAGTCCTATAAAAACTTTGAAAGTCGATTTGGATTAACCTCATTGGTTAATGAGAAGTAAAAGTCAAATGTAACTTAATCATGGAACACAATAAAGCCATTCATTCCCGCAAGGAAAAGGATTATTTCCTTTCCAAATTAATTAATGAATTATTTTCTTCTTCATAGGCTTTATGGGTAGGTTTATGTTTATATGGTATACAGGACTAAAACTTCAGTATAAAAGGAAAAGAATTCTCTGTTTTAAAAGTGAAGGTTGTTGACAAAACAAAAAGAAGATACAAGAAAACGAGAAAGAGGGATCCTCATTCTTTTGTGGATTCCTTTCTATTCCCCTCACTTTTACCTCCAATCAAACATTCCCTTAATCATTTAGCTACTATCATCATTCAAAACAAATTAAAACAACCAAATTATGTGGAATGAGAAAGAAATTTAACAATTGTTTTCAGTTCAGATGACAGAACCAAATTATGTGGTTGGAAAATAAACTTAACAATTGTTCTCAGTTCAGAGGACATTAAGTGGGCAACTTAAAGAGTGCTTATAAACCTTACAACGAATGCCCCCAAGAAGCGGATGACGCTTACGAAAAGTGGGGACAGACTAATCATGAGCTAGATGTTACATCATGGAAACCATGTCAAAATTGCTACAATAGCATCACGGCTCCATGGAAACCAATAATGACATCCTTTTTTTTTCTCATTGCACAAGTTGTTTGGTTATGTTAGATAATAATTAAGTAGTGGTAGAAAAAAAAACTGGAAAGTTTTGTTATGTTAGGTAAGCTACACACCAAGATGCTCCAACGGCCATCTAAACTCAAAGATGGCAAAAGAAACTCCTTTTTAGGAGCACATGATGATAAGTGATGACAATTATGAGTAATCAAGAGATCCTCCTGTGGGGAATAATTTAATGCAGAGGCCTAGACTAACACGATTCTGAACACCCTGCAACCATCTTTCAATTAGTAGGTAAGCATATATGGACCTTCTAATAAATACTTTCTGCCCTGAAATTATTTGCAGTCAACGAGGTTGGCTCTTCAGAAATGTGAGAAAATTCCCAAAGAATAAGAAGACAATGAAAGCATCCAACAACTGTAAAGGATAGAAGAAGGATGAAGGTGGTAAAACAAAGGGAAAATATTTCTACAGTGAATAGAAATGCCATTGAAAAAAGAATAAGAAAAACAAAGTATTCCTTAATCACTAGTAATTAAAACAGGTTTAGTGATTGATTATACGTAACTTGTTATGAGGGTTCAAGCTAAATAGACAGCTGAGTGACAGAGATATCTACCTAACTTTGTCACACACGCACAGGTAGCAGCAGCTGGTAGGAGTCATTAAAAACAGCTTGGATTTTGCATTTGAACCAACCACTTATAATGTTCACTGGTAAGAGAAACTTCATGAAATTTTACCTTAATTTCTAGCTTTTAGCATTGATTGTTTGGATCACATAACAACAGTACTATAGGCTATAGACCAAAAATTATGCTTGCTAGTTCAAGACTCAGGCTTAGCCTTTTTTTTTAATTAAATAGAATGTGAATATCCATAACAGACTTTGCATATTTTGTAATTGCCTAACAGATTATATATCGATAGAGCTTATAATATGAAAATAACATCAGAAATATTTAAAAATAATGTACTTAATTTTAAATGCACTTTATAAAATGGTTTCACAGTTTTTCTGGTAGTGGAACAGCTATACAAGGAAGTATATATTTATCAGTAATAGATTATCATTTTATCTATGAACAGGCATACAAATTTGAGTAATAACTGAAACTTTTACTGATGAGGTTTTCAAAAATGTAAGAGAAGAAGGAACAGACCCGATTGAGAGGCGATTTTGAGGATCCCCAGTAGCATAGCCTTTGAAATAGAAAAAACGAGTGATAGTGTATACGAATCCAAGTCCAGCACAAGCACATGGATGCCTTATCCCTCCAATTATCATCATCATGAAGAACATAGGCATCATTTCTAAAGACTGCTGATGTCCTCTCTGCGTTACCAAATAATTCAAAAACAATTTATATTTAATAATATGATCCCACAACAACAACAAAAACATTAACCAAAAAAAAACTGTTCAAAAAAAAACTGTTATTATCAGGAAGTTAACCGAACCTGAACACAGTTAAACAGCTTTGCGTCTTTGTTTTCAGATTCTAATGCATAGAGAGTGGGATAAGGCACCTTATACCTGTTTTTATTTAAAATCAAGATGAAAAAATCGATAATAGAATTGATTAGTTTCCGATCAAAATTAAATTAGAATAATGAAAACTAAAAAAAAAGAGCATACTTTTTGCGGGCTTTGCTGACTTGACCACTCATCCAGATATTTAGAAAGCAGTAAAAAACGAGAACAAGAGCCACATATCCGTATTCTTTTGGCAGCAATTCAGTTCCGGCCATCGTCGATTGGCTTGTCTCCCTGTTTTCTATTACACTGACGCACTCAATCACCTCACCGTTGACTGGATTGGCTTTTACAATTTTTCAAAATTCAGTTCACTGGTTAGAGTTACACGAGCAGTGCCGACATTAGGGATACGGGGGCAATTGGTGAAAATGTGGTATTAACAAATTAGTCCCTGTATTATGGCGAAACAACAAATTAAAATATTATTTGATCAGTATAGTATTAACAAATTAGCAAGTCCTTCAGAATTAAGAAAACTGCGTTATATTTCAAATTACTTGCGTTATCCTCTCCGTATATCAACTCTGCAACACAACGCAAAGAAAAAACAGTGATACTAAAATCATTCAAACATTCCAATTCAATTAAGTAACTTTTGATTTTGTTTACACATACACACACATATATATAGATAGATGGGGTAGGATTAACAACTTCTATTCTTTATTCAATTTCTTACATCATTTGTATACCAATTAAATAATTAAAATTATATTTTTATATATTTATTAATTATACATATTTAATTTTATTTTAATTATTAAAAATATATTAATTTAATAATTAAAAAATTAGTGTAAAAAATTATATAAAATTAAAATAACTCTTGATTTTGTTTACACATACGTACGAGAAAGGATTAAGAATACTTTTAACTTTATATTATTTCTTAACCGTTAAATTAATTTATTTTTAATGATTAAAATTAAATTTAATTAATATATCATAATTAATATACATGCTTAATTTAATCTCAAATATTAAAAATATATTGATTTAATAATTAAAAAATTAATATAAATTTAAAAGGGTCTCAATTCTTTCCTTACATATATAATCTTGCAAATGCATGTAAAAATTACTTTATTTTTAAACCGCCATAAAGCTAGTTGTTTACTAAATTTTGTACTCCTTATTTTTTTGTGTGATCCTATGAAATGAAAAGTTATTATCTCCAAAGGATGTAGTTGATTTGCATTGAAGGTTCCAAAGTTGCTTATTTCTCTAGTATGATAAGTTTTATAATAAATAATATTTCATTTTAATGTTTAAAATTTATGATCTTAAAAAATGCTTTTTCTTTTCAATAATTACTTAAGAATTCAAAGACTTTTCCTTTTTTTTAAAAAAAAATTGTTTTTGTGTAATATAAGTTTATAAATTAAGAAATATCACCTCATAAATTATCATGAAGACTTCAATGCTACAATTTGGTATTAAATCAAAGGTTTAAGATTCTGTAAACATTTGCTTTTATTAATTAATGAAACTAAGGAAAGTGTCAAATATGTTATGTGTACATATATGATATTGTTTATTTATCTCATCTTTAATTATTTATTTTAGTTTAACATTTTATTTAAAATATGGCATGAGATAAGAGAAGTACTGGAGTTTATGATGTTGTTGCGAGTGATGTGGCTGAAAATCAAGGTGTCTTTGATAATCTGGTTGACTCCAATATTGTAATTCAAAATTTTGTGCAAGCTATGACTAATTCGATACAGAAGAGACTCCAAGCATCAACGTGCCTCCTAATACTAACACTATGCATATAACAAAGTATTCAATTACTTTCCATAAACAAATAATTTCTATTAAAAGCTTATACTTATAAAATATATTTTAAGGAAAGTAGGTATTACAATTATCCATTCTTTAAAAGAATCTTGTTCTTAGCCTACTTAAATATTAATAATACTAAAGTGATTCGAGAAGAACCCCCTATGCTCATATTTACCAACTTACTTTTGTTGTATATTCCTTCGTAATGCTAAAGTCAATTTTCCACATAAGAGTAATGTTGGTCTCAAGATTGCTCATTAAGATCATTCACGACACCAATAATGAATTCGTCATCTAAAGGTTAGGTTTACTCAATCTTACGTTTGAAACGCTCAATGAAATTTAGTGATTCATAGGAACAATATACATCAAAAAGCTTACTTAGAAATCTAATCATAATAGAACATTCATGGATATTAAATATACCTTGTACGTCCTAGTCGGCATCCTGATTATCTTGCTTAGTCATTGCGTACTCGTTGGCTAGCTTTGCTTCCATTTTCTTTATCACTCTACTCAGGAAGTCCTTTGTCATATGACTTGTTTTTCCACACTTAAAACATGCTCCAGTACACTTAATATGAAAAGCACCACAATCTCTGCTATTTGGCACGCGATATGACTAAATCCAAATATCATTTATCACAGGTTTCTCTTTATAAATTCCCTGGTTACAATGTTTTCTTCTCTAGATTTATACTTAGATAATCCTTGAATTTTATCCTTTGACTTTGGTAAAATGTTAATCTCATCATTTTTATCTAAACTTTGGACTTTGGGTTTGAGACCATTAATAATAGAGTATTGAAGTAATAACTTTAGGTATCTAGTTAAGAAATCAATTAGTCTCGAATAAAAAGAGATAAAACTTTTTAAAATTTGAGAGATAAAAAATTCTTTGTTAACTATAATTTTTTTTAAAGTTTTATTGAAAATAAAAAAAATATATATTTATACTAATCTCAAAATACACGCAATCTTAATAAATTACTAAAAATACTCCTAATCACAATATATAAACTAAAATAACTTAGAAATAGAGGTTTTTGACCTCAAAAATGACCTTAACTAGATAAACCCTATTTATATTCTTTGTGTTTTGTAACACTTCTCAAATTAAAAGTTAAGTCCTCTGGAAGTCTAGTGCATAGGAATAATCAATCATATAATTCCCCTCTGCTTGAGAAAAGCTAGTCCTTAGTGCGACAGCTCTTGGATATAATGTTTTCTTAGACGAATGAAATGGATAGATATATACTACATTAAATGTCTTAGAAATACCCATTGACTTTGGCAGATCAACAACATATGCATTATTATTTTCTTCAAAATCTTGAAAAGTCCATATTTCTTAGGCTATAATTTGTTGTAAATATTTATAGGAAATCTCTCTTTGAATAGAAATACCATTACTTCATCTCCAACTTCAAAGACTTGCTCTCTCCAGTTTCGACTAGCTTCCATTTTGTATTTAATTCTAATTTGGTTCAATTTCTACTTTACTTCTGCCTAAAGATTCTACCATTAATTAGCCACTTTCTCTCTTACTTCACTAGCTTCCTGAACCTTATGTATCTGCACTAAATCAAGTACATGCTATGGTGACTTCGTGTACACAACGAAAAATGAGGATTTTTCTGTGGTATTGTGTATAGCATTGTTGTAAGCAAATTCTGTATGCACTAATGCAAAATCCCATTGACTTCTCCAATCTCTGCAAACACTACGAATCATGTTACCTAATGTTTGGTTAACTAATTCAGTTTGATCATCTATTTATGGATGAGCTGTGTTATTGAAGTTCAGATAAAATCGTTTAGCTTCCATAATGTTCACCAAAAATGTCTCAAAAATTCGTTATCCTAATCGAAGTAATGGTCTTGGGTACCCCATACAAATGAACAACTTCTTTATAAAATAACTAGGCTATTCTACTTGTATCTGACGTCTTCTTGTAAGGAATACAATTTTCCATCTCGGAGAATCTATCAACTACTATAAAAACAAAATCCCTATCTCTTTGTGTTAGAGGCAAGCCAATACAAAATTCATAGACAGATCTTCCTAAATATTTTTTAGAACTGGTAGAGGTCTATACAAACTAGTATTTTAAACATGTCCATTAGCAGTTTAACATATAAAATATTGTTGCACATATTTGGTCATGTCTTCTTATATGTAGACAATAACACCTTTTCATCACTACTACTATAGTTTTATCTCATCCTAAATTGTTTTTTACCTTCAAGGATGATCTCAAAATACATAATTGATTACTTTGTACAAGAAATTCATTGCAAATGTAAAAATCTTTAATCAGTAATTTGTTGACACATTTTTTCTAAATCTCACTAAAATTATCATTTGTTTAGTATAATTTTTTCAATATTTTAAATCTTATTATTTCTTGTTTTAAAGTGACTAACAAATTTGCACGTTCATTTAATGCATTCGCCACTTTATTCCAATTTTATGTTTCAACTTGAATAGAAATTTTTGTAAAATCTGAAACCAACTCCAATTTTATGTTTTAATTTGAATAAAAATTTTTGTAAAAGTTGAGACCATCTGGCATGTGTGTCTTTGTCGATTTTTTTCTTACTATGCAGTACTTTAATATTTCATGATCGGAATACAAAATGAGCTAATGCTAGCGCTCTTTCATCTCCAATTCATACGCAACAGAATAAAACTTTGTCATAAGTCGTCCATTTTCGCCTGGCGTCGCTGACATAGAAAGGACATCTTCTATTTCTATTCTACTGACATCACATTTCACCTTAAAGTATTCATCAAAATTTGGCAATGTGAAAATTTGAGCTGTACACAGTTTCCCTTTAATATCACAAAACTCACATCAACTTCTTCACTCTACCAAAACTTTTCTTTCTTCAGACACTAAATAATTGGAGCAGCAATAATACTGTAATTTCATACGAATTGCTTATAAAATGTTGTTAGCTTATGAAAACTTCTTACTTCGATTACTAATCTTGGTCTAAGCCAATTTCTAATTACTTGAATTTTGCTTTTGTGAACCTGATTCTATCCGCACTAACTACATAACAACTTCTTTACTATGAAATTGCACTTTTTCAAGTTAGCATACAACTTATTCTCTTGTAAACTTGTTAGCACTTTGCGCAGATGTACAATATTTTTGACTAATTATAAATTATGATATCATCAAAATATACTATAATAAATTTTTCAAAAAAAGGCTTCAATACCCAGTTCATTAGTTGTATGAATGCCCTAGGTGCATCAAACAATCCAAATGGTATCACAAGCCATTCAAACAATTTGTTCTTTGTTTTTGAAGTTGTCTTCCACACATCTTTAGGCCTGATTCAAATATGATGCTATCCATTCCAAAAGTTAAGCTTTGTGAACACTGTAACCCCACATGACCTATCTAACAAAACATCAGCTTAGGAATTGAGAATTTGTACCCAATGGTGATCTTATTAATGGCTCAACTATCTACACACATCCTCTAACTTTCAGATTTCTTTTATGTTAATAGGATTGAAACTACACACTGAGCTCATGCTCTCTTGAATGCATCCTCTTTTCAATAACTTTTCTAATTTTTTTTAAGAATCTCACTTTTCTTATGGCTCATTAAGTAATGAGATAATTTGACAAGTTAGCACTCAGAATCCAATTAATATGGTACTAAATATTCCATATAAGCGGTAATTCATTAGGTGAGTCTTCAAGCATTATCTCTTTGCAATCTTTTAACAATGGCTTAATTGCTTATGATAATTCCACCATATGATATTATTACTTTTATAGGTAATAGTTTTATTAGTATCATTTAATAATTAAATAAATTATTCGAATAATTTACAAATATATTTTATTTATACGCATGATAGAATAAAGGAAACAATTTACATTGTAAATAAAGACTTGTTGTTAGCAAATTCTACTTGTACTAATACAAAATCCTATTGATTTGGTTGGTCTCCATAAATATTACACTATAGAGTTCAAAAGGAGCTTCCCGTTGATATGCTGTACGTTTCATAACTTTTCTCTGATCAAAAGTTATGACCTTTGAAAATTTGGTGTGCAAGGACAATCAACCATGATAGGTATAAAGCACTTTTAGCTGGTTTGAGTTTAATAACTATCATGAGAGTGAAAAGAATTTGTGTGAAAGGTGATTCTTAACTTGTAGTGAATTAGGTGAATGGGCAAGCTCGAGAAAAGAATGTAAGAATCTAAATGGATAAAGCGAAAAAGATTATGCAAGTTTTTAAAGTGATTATAGCAAAACAAATATCATGAAGTGCAAACGAATGTAGCGATGCTTTCACTAAATTAACATCAGTTGTAGAAGGAAGAGTTCTAGGAATAATCCCAATAAAGTATGATGCAAACCCCAATATTAGTAGAAACAAAGCAGGTGAAGGGCCAGTAAATGATGTTAGGATGGTGAGATTAGGGATAGACCCATACAAAGCATTGAGTACAAAAATTTGCCAAAAGATATTAAAAAAAACACTAAAAAACTTATCAATTGAATTAAAGGTTACTCGTGGGTTTGCCAACCAAGTTAATAACAGGTTCAAAAGCTCATAGGTTTGCCAAATTGAATTAAAGCCTGTTCACAGACTTGCTAACAAAGTTAATAGTTTATACAAGTTCAAAAACCCATAACCTCGTCAAATTGAAGTAAAACCTGCTTGCAAATTTTTCTAAAAAGTTAATAGCCTATGCAGGTCTCAGAACTCGTAGGCTCGCAAAATGAATTAAAGTTTGCTCACAAGCTCGCCAAGAAAGTTAAAAGCCTATACTGCTTGGGAATTTTCTAAAACCTATATGGACCTAAAAATTCTATAATGTTTAAATGGGTCTAACCACTCTATAAGGCTAAATATAATTTCTAAAGGGCTAGAAGCATAATAATAAAATAAAAATTTTAAGAACTACTAGTTTAGTTTATAGTACCAAACTTCATTGCTGCAGAAATTGGAGGGTTGCTATAGTATGTTGTTTTTACTAGGATTGTGAAAATTATTTTGTACCCATAATTTGTGAGTTATGATGGAAATTAGTGAGTTATTGTGGGAATTAATTGTTGTCATTATTAAATAAGTTATTAGTAGGGGGAGTTGACTAATATTTATAATTGCTTAAAACTTTTTTCAGGGGAAGAGAGGGGGAAAGGAGGGGAAAAAAAAAGAAAGAGAGAACAGAGAAGAAGATGCATTGAGATTGAAAAAGAGAGAAAATAGACAGAAAACTATTTTTAAAAAAAAACAAAGAATATTTTTCATATTTTTATTAATATAATTTTATTGATTTAAACATTGAAAAAAATGTTACTTGGCCTGTGTTTGTTTTGTAGTAAACTAAAATTGAAGAAATTTAGAAGAGAAAAATTTTCAAATCAAAAAGAATTTGCTTTATAAGAAATAAACATTTGTGTCAATTTATATATATATATATATATATATATATAATGTTTGATAAAAATATAGGAGACATGATTTTGTCAAAGCATCCAAAGTAAACATCATGTAAATCGCTCCCTCCCTCTCTCTCTCTGTGCTAAAACAATGGATCTAGTGAACAGAAGCAACAATGTTGGGGCCATTTTTAATTAAAGCCCAATAAAAAATTTCATTATTTTTTTGGTTGTAAACTCTCTTTCTCTCTATCTCTCTCGGGTCTGCTAAATCGATGGATCTAGTCAAAATTGAATATATTTATCTAAATACAATTTGACTATGACTTGGCATGAGCACCAAAGTCGACTGTAGTTGATAAAATAATAATAATAATAATAATAAAAATCTATGCCTTTTATATTATATTTAAAAATTTAATTTGTATGAAAAAATTTCAAAAGGCAGCCAACGGTAATAGAAATTGAGGATCATGCACTTCTTTTTCTTTAGCCGGCGTGAAACTGTCTGATTTAAGATAGGTCCGAATTTTATTAAAGATTATTTTTACACTAATTTTTTTAATAAAATTAAAAAATATCTTAATTTTTAAAAAAAATTAAAAATATAAATGTATTTTTGATCATAACACAAAATATTTAAAATCAAATAAAATATCCGTGATTCAAACTATAAACATAACTACTCTTATTAAAGGGTGCCATCAGGGAGTTGGTGAGAGTGTGAAAGAAATGGCAAACAACCAAGCCAAGAGAAGCGTTCTGTTACTATGCGGAGATTACATGGAAGACTACGATGTAGCATCTCACTATTCTTTCGTTTGTTCTGTTTTAACAAAATATAAATTTTCCTATTCTTAGTGATAACTGTTTGTGTTTGCAGGCTGTGGTTCCTTTTCAAGCTTTACAGGCCTACGGAGTTTCAGTTGATGCCGTCTGTCCGGGAAAGAAGGCCGGTGATGTTTGCCGTACTGCCGTTCAGCAAGCTTCAGCTCATCAGGTTCCGCCCATATTTTCTGATAAAAGTTTTGGTCTGATAGCTCTTTTTTAAGTTTTTACTTCGAGAATTTTTATTAAAAAAACAGTTTTAAATTTTTAAATGTATTTATATTTCTAATTCAAGATTTAATATTAAATTAAAAATTAAATATTTAGTTATAATTAATTATTTTCTATACGATAAATTAGTAAATACTATTTTATTCTATTGAAAAATTTTGTTAATATACATATACATAAATGATTTTTTTTTATATAAAAATTTATCTCTCAACAAATAATTCGATAATTTAAAAAAATTTATTTTTTATGTTAATTTTTTAAAAAATATTCATCTAACTCATCCGTTAGGAATTATTCTGCCCAAATATTAGATTATTTACTTTAAATATAACAAAATTTAAGTCCGATTAAATTTATTAATAGGCCTAGAGATTTCAAAAACCCTTTCATTCTACGGAAAGTTTCACACTTACTTTTCGGCTTCTTTCTCTTCTGATTATTTTTGTAATATGACTGAATCAAGAGCCGGGTGGGGGTGCAAGTGGAAAGGAAATGGCACAATCCCGCTAAATTCGTCCACTCCAGGGCGAAGGATTGAAGCCGAATCCCAATTTCAATAGACAAGTTAAGCTGCCAAATAGAGAGTCAATTGCTTATTAGGTAGCAAACAGGAAAAGCAAAGAAAAAAGGGGCTGCTTTATATTCCTTTAATTCTAATTTTTTCAGTCCTCATTTAATTTTTTTCTTTAATTTATTTATATCAAATAATTATATATATTCTAAATTTTTAATAATATAAAATCTTTAATTAATCAAAATAAATTTAATTAATATTTACATATTTTTAAAATATAATTTATATTAAATTTTTTTTAAAAATTATCATACGATAGATAAAAGTATTATAAATAATAAAACTTAAAATATTTTAATACAACAGTTATTATTTTTTATTTGCACTATTTGAATATTTATATAATAAAGTTTTTTTAATTATAGCTTTGGAATTTTATATAGATTAATATTTTTTTATTATTTAATTGAAATTTTTTTAATGAAATATTATTTTTTTAAAAAATATATATATATTTAACAAATTTTTAAAATTAAATTAAATAAGAATAAATAAATTAAAATTTATTTTAGAAAGAATAAATAAATAAATTATGGGTATTTTAATGTTTTTATTAGTTAATTTAAGGTCATAAAAATGGAGTGGGAATATAAGAATGTCTTTGCATAAAATAAAATTATTACAAATTTTTAAGGTTGATATACGGTAAAATTATTGTTTAAATA
This sequence comes from Xylocarpus granatum, assembly GCA_019650275.1. NCBI lineage: Eukaryota > Viridiplantae > Streptophyta > Magnoliopsida > Sapindales > Meliaceae > Xylocarpus > Xylocarpus granatum. The sequence continues at coordinate 53,221 of BNST01003077.1, forward strand.
TAATACATAGATAAATAGATTGATAGATTTTTTCTTTTCTTTGTCTAATTGAATAGCATACTTTTAGTGAATAATTAATTCTTGTTTGGATGTCTACTGCCCGATTTAATCATTTAGTCTTTGTGATTCACGTCTAGTATATACTAGATCTCTCTTGTAGATAATCCTATTGCTTGAATCCTCATTCTAATTCTATTGGTTTACTGTTTGATATTAATGATAAAAAGATAAAATGTATACCTTTTGTTACGTCATGGTATTGAGGATGTTAAGGTTGCTTGACGGCTCAAACTTTTGCTAGATGCTGCTGGTTTTAGTACAAAAAATGAGTAAGGTATCAGTAAATTTTCTTGTTTTGAATTTTCTCTTTTTTAATTTTGCTGGCACTCAGACATATAGGGAGTCACGTGGTCACAATTTCACACTCAATGCAACATTTGGTGAAATAGAGTTCAGCAAATATGATGGGTTGGTCATACCAGGAGGACGAGCTCCAGAATATCTCGCGGTGAATGAATCTGTTGTAGACTTGGCGAGGAAATTTTCCAACTCGGGAAAACCAATTGCCTCTATTTGCAATGGGCCATTAGTATTGGCAGCTGCAGACTTGGTTAAAGGTCGAACATGCACTGGATATCCTCCTGTGAAACCTGTTCTCGTTGCTGCAGCTGCTTCTTGGGTAGAGCCAGAAACCATGGCAACTTGTTTTGCAGATGGCAATTTAATTACTGGGGCTGCCTACCCCGGCAATCCTGAGTTCATCAGGCATTTTATTAAAGCACTGGGAGGCACCATATCTGGTTCAGATAAGAGAATCCTATTTCTTTGTGGAGTACGTTCTTGTTCTAGGAATAGCGGACTAAAATAAGTATTACTTACTAGATAGCCTCCAATCTCTTTGACATTGTTGTTGATATTCTAATCAGAAGGGTGAATTAACATTATGTATATAGCTCCAATGTTAAGATTTCCATGAATTAAGCATATTGCAATGTATGGACCCCTTTGTTATGCTACGTGTTTTCTTTTTCATTTTTCTTTTTTCCGTGTCTCTGTTTCCTTTTTTTCCCTGCTGGGGAGAATAAGGTTGTCTGTTTGACACACTGAACCAGGTAATTCCACATTTTGTTTTGTGCAACCTTAGGTAGCTTTGTATACATTCGAGAGTAAACTCTCAGCTACTTAACTATAGCTGTGATGCATCTGCACTTGCCACATTGGAGTACGTAATTCTATATTTAGGTTAACAATTGTACTTTAGGTGTCTGAATGTGCATATTTATATTGTGCATGTGAGTGGAAGTGGTATGCTTACCGGCTGGTTTATGTGTGTTTGATGCATATTTGTATGTCTTTGTATATATTTGCATTGGTTGGTTTTATCTGAATTATCTTGCCAATCTAAACTGTCAAATAAGAAAGAAGTTTGCTTTGTAAAGTGTTCTCCAATTCATAATTTTCATATTTTGAATCATTTCAAATGAGAACACTGCTTCTCTCACACACACTGACCGTGATTACATTTCTTGGTCCATATTTTCAGGATTACATGGAAGATTACGAGGTAGAAGTTCCTTTTCGGTCCCTTCAAGCACTAGAGTGCCATGTTGATGCTGTATGCCCCAAGAGAAAGGCTGGTGACCGCTGCCCAACTGCTATTCATGATTTTGAAGGTGACCAAACATACAGTGAGAAGCCAGGCCATGACTTTACCCTAACAAGTAACTTTGAAAGTGTGGATGCATCGAGTTATGATGCTCTTGTCATACCTGGAGGTCGAGCGGCAGAATATCTAGCACTGAATGAAAAAGTAATTGCATTAGTGAAGGCTTTTATGGACGCCATGAAGCCAGTTGCATCCATAGGCCATGGGCAACGGATTTTAGCTGCAGCTGATGTTCTGAAGGTAACGTTGTTTAACAATAATTTTGCTATCAATTATACCCCACTGAATGTATGTTTTTGCTACTTCAATGCTATGTTAGTGATGGATCTTAGGCTACGTTTAGTTATTGGGTAGCGAGAACAGAGGAGAATGGTTCCCAACGTAATGTAACAGCAGAATGGAGGTCATTTACATTGTGAAAAGATAAGAGAGAATTTAAGATAAGTAGGAAGTATCAGAGGGAGATAGAAGACATGTAAGAGGGAAAGAGAAGCACAAGCTATCTTCTAATTTCTTCTCTAAGAATGCCATAGCATGTGGTTAATTTTCAGATTTGTATGGCAAAAAGGATGCTCATTGAATCTGGTGTACTTTAGCCAATTCACCATTTTGCTTTCCCGAGTCAATTGGAGGCCTAATGAGGTTAAAATTTGAAGCAACAGAGATAACACAGGTATTGGAGGCCTATTGAGGTTACAATTTGTGGCAATGGAGATAACTCTGTCTTATCCCGTAAATGGCTCCTCCCCCGGTGGGAGCAACACTTGATTAACGGTTGATTCAGTTGGTATTTAGTTGCGTTTCTAAATCATGAATTTAGTATTAGAAAGACCTAAAAGAGATGGATAACAGGTAAAATGTTCTGGGAAAGAATGAGCGAAGTGGCTAGTACAGTGTGATATTTCTAGTCATCCAAGAAATACTAATGGATCATAATAATGTATCCTTGTTATTTTACGACGGTCCCACCCTCTCCATGAATTGATGACCACGTAACAATTATTCACTGTGGTTGTGCAACAGGGAAAGAAATGTACTGCATATCCAACTGTGAAGCTTAACTTGGTATTATCAGGGGCAGCATGGTTAGAACCGGATCCAATAGATAGTTGCTTCACTGACGGCAATTTGGTAACCGGAGCTGCTTGGCCAGGGCACCCACAGTTCATCTCCCAGTTGATGGCGTTGCTTGGTATCCAAGTTCTGTTCTAATTTGATCCAACTTCAGAGCACTTTTATCAGCATGCTGGTTTGCATGTATCAATGTAATAACCGACCAATAGCTGTTTTATGCGGACTGATGCTGTTGGCATTTGTCTCGTTCTATCCACGAAACTTGCTCCATGTTGTATTTGTTTTGCTTGTGATGGATATTTAGTTTTCTTAATCTAAGGCCCTGTTTGGTACACGGGATAGATAAGGTGTGGGATTGGATATTATTGTGTTAAATTTTAGTCGTAATCCTATGGTTGGCGCGGGGAAGTGACTTGGATATTTTATCTTGGTTTGAACCGACAAAATTAATCAAAACTATAAATATTATGATAAATAATTTATAAGATCAATGTTGTATTTATAAATATTATGTTAATAATTTATAAATCCTCATTTAATTTCATAATATTTTTTTATTTAACTAATAAAATAAAACTCCATATAAATTTGAATTAATTTCAAATATTAAATATAAATGATTTATTTGTTTATTGCTTAATATTTATCTAAATTTTTTTTTAAGAGATATATATTTTACTTTTAATAAGTTAACTTCTAATTAGATGAAAAAAAAATACTTTTTTTTTATAAAATTTATTATAAAATAAAATTACTATAAATTTTGAGAGAAGTACACAATAAAGCCACCCTTACAATCATTTACCTTCATATATAACAAAAATTTAACATAATATTCTAAAATTATAATATTAATTATGTTTAATAATATTATTACTAAACCAAGAAAAAAAAACTTTTGTCACTTTACTTTGGCAAGTTGAAGCCATATCATCTTTGTCACCATCTATATTTGGTTCTATCATGAAGAATCTCAAGTGATTTTTTTTCTTTCTTTCTGGAATGAAAATAGTAGAAAATTCTTATTAAGTTAAAATGTCTATATGACTTAAGCTTATTAACAAGAAGTCATATTCATATTCGTCTTGTGGTTTAAAAAAATAGTAATAACAAAAGTAACATTAACAAAACACTCAAAATGTAAGCAAGCATTTCACATCCTTGAGATTTGGAGTGGAAATGCAGTTTCTAGAATTTCGTGGCTAAGATTAACAAGTTGAAGCTTTTCAAAATTGCCAAATTGCTTTAGGAGAAGCCTCTGACAATTTTGGGCAGCCATAACTCCGGCAGAGTATGCTCCATGTACAGATCCTTGGTGATCCATGCTTACCGCTTCCCCTCCAAAGAATAGATTACCTAACGGTGCTCGAAGCCTCTCATACAAATCTCCAGGCATTCCAACCACATCATACGAATAACAACCAAGAGAGTTTGGATCTGTTCCCCACCTGGAAACTAGATATTGAACCTGTTCCACAGATTACCCAACCTTAAGTTAGTTCTCCGTATTAGCATGCACTACAAAGTTATAAGTTTCAAATATAGCAGTAGCAGGTTGAGGAATTCCATAGATCAAACTTAAAGCTACAAATTTACCGGCTCAGTTGCATCAGGAAACATTTTCTTGAGTTGTAACATCACGAAATTAGCAGCAGACTCGTCTGATAGCTTCTCCAGATCATAAGCAAATCTTCCAGCAGCCATATAGACAAGTACTGGATGTCCTGTTGCTTTGTGAAGATTAAGAAAATAACCACATGCATAAGAAGTGGGTGCAACAATGCCTAACAGTTCCACATTTGGCCAAAAAACTTTATCAAATTGCAAGGCAATCTTATTTTCATTGCCCACACCAATATCTGATATTGCAGCAACCTTCCACTCTGGCAATTTTGGTTCAAACTGGATTAAATTCGCTTTAAGAATACCAACAGGTACTGTCACAATAGCAGCATCCGCAACAAAGTTTCTCCCATCCTCAACTGTGACCATCACCTTATTACATCCATTGGATATTTTTGTTACCCTAATTATCAAAAACCAATAAATCAAAATATTGCAAAAGAAAACCAACAATAAAAACTAACTACAAATTTAAATATCCTATTTTAGAAAATGGAGTGTGATTTTTTACCAAATTGATCAATCACAAATCCTTAAAAGTCAAAATGACAAGTATTGGTACCACATTTAAATATGTTTGATTTCTTAGCCAAATTTTAAATGATACCTAACATATATATAATGTTTTATGCATTCTCCAAAGGAATTCAGCATTTGATTGATTTCGATAGAATCTTTTAATGACTAAAATGGTGATACAACAATAATTCATAATAACTATAATAAAGAAAAAATAATAATCAATTTAAATAATGCAAACTAAAACTTGAATGATTTATCATGTTCAAAATGTAAACCACATCCAAAAATTTCAAGAGAAATGTTTGAAAGACGCAACAAGCAATTGCAATTATAAACTATTAAAATTCAAGGGGCATTGCCCATCATTAGAAAACCATTAGCCACCCCAATGCCATAGCAACATTGATACAAAGCTACAAACAAAAAATGCATAACTTATAACACTCCACATCAACAGATTTATATGTTACGGATATTGACAGGCAGCATGAATGAGAAGTTTTCATGAGGTGGGACTACAATAGGTAGGGAGTGAAATTTAAATGCAGTTAACTTGTATAACAGAGCAAGAGAAACCAAAAGAGGAGCAGTATTTTAATCAAGTTCATTTTTTTTTATTTGTTTCAATGTATTGACCATCATCCTCAGAAGCATAAACATGGAGCAGGTGCAAAAGTAATGAGCTTCTGTACAGGAGGCTCAATAATGTGGACATGTATTGGTGCTAAAACCATTCAGATTTAGATACTATGTATAATAGTTTTTGCATGAACCATAAAATACAGAAAGCAAAGAACTATACATAACAAATCACTACTGATAAGTTTTTTTTTAATTTAAATTGAATATAACCAATAATTGGGCATAAAAGTTGGCAACAATTAAGGAAAATGAAATAACAACCTTAGCTATTTGTTTTGAGGTTGTCAAAGAGAAGGCAGTTTACCCTGATATTATCTTAAATATTCTAGTTTTTCTATCTGTGCATGAACATTTGAACATGTGTTATTTGATGCATTCTCATTTTATCGAAGTACATAGAAGAAGAAATTAGAAATCTCAAAACTTACAATAGCTCCATGTACTAATGGGAGCCAACACTGAGATTTTGATCCACCTTTCTGTGAAATAATTGTAATATAACCTACATTTCTAAGTAATAAGCAAAACTTCCATCTTTATTCCTTTTGTTCGCAATAAAAGTAATTTGAGCCCACAAGGTCCTACATGATAATACATAAATAACTTTTGTTGCAAAATTAGCCACCTGAGATTGCATGAATATCACCATAAAAATCTCTATCGTGTTCACAAAATCATCTTCTTCGTCTCCCTCTCTCATTCTCTCTAAGAAGATAATTAACCTTTTTATTTTTGCAATTCCAGCAACCAAAGTGAACACCCTCCCTCACAAGTTTCAACCACCCGGTCAACTAGATCAGTACATAGAATTTCTTTTTGTTGCCAAAAGCCTAGGATCAAATTCTGCCTACATCATAAAAGGTGGTTCAAGGGTGTAACGAAAAAGATCCAATATGGAAGAGGTTTAAAATTATAGAAAGGAACCAGAGATAAATCGACATCTTCAAGAAGGATTTAAAATTTGAAGGTAAAATAAAGTAAGAAAACTATGGAAGAGGAAACAAGCATGTAACAGGTTCCCAAAGTTTCTAGTTGACACCAACACACAACAAGAGATTATTATAATATCCCACCAGCACTTTCTCTATCTCTGTCTCTTGCTCTAACTCTCATTCTCATATAAGTCTGTTTGATTGAAATGTTATTAGGGTAAATGCCATTGGGTTTCTCAATTGAGTAAATTAATTGAAATGTTGAATGGTGTAAACTTCACTGAGTTATTAATGAACTACTATAACATACCTGTGATTTAAGCGTATATCAACATCTTTTGCAAGTGCTTTTATGACAGGGTCATAACCTTGCACCATAAGTCCATGACCACCAGAAAGAACATGCTCCTATACATAAAGAATAATCCTCAAACATGTAAAATGCTCCTGAAGACTTTATACATCAAAATTTCATGTTTGGCTGTTAACAATTCAGTTTACAACACAAGTTTCAAGAAATAGACATGCACCCCATATTTGTTACTGAAAACTAACATTACAAAAGCAAAATATATGCTGAAAGGAAATCAATTGCAAAGTTTAAGCTATTAACAACATAAAATTACTATTTCAGCTGCTTCAATGTGGTTTCTTGTACAGAAATTATAATTACTACAAGCTAAATAAAAAGAAGATGCTATAATTTATCATAATATAATCATCTACTGTAGCAAAGATTTATTTTAATCAAGTATAAAATCTGACACAACAGCTCTTGAGATATAAGACAAACATAGATGTAGTACATGTGTACTTCATTTCATAAGCCAAACATTTTAAGTAATTTGTAAGTGAACTTCAACATGTTTTAAACATCAAGTATTTCAACGCTGAAATAAAACTTTATATATAAGATGTAAGTTACTTCAATGAATGAAAAATAAAACTTCTCTTTATGATAATAATCTTGAAAATTTTAAAAAGATAATTGGGAAATCTTTGACACTTGTCCAAAAGTATGGTGGATAATCAAGGTGATATCCAAGGAATAAAAAACCAAGTCACTCCAGCAGACAGACAAAAGGGTTATGATTTTCATGAATATTCTACATAAAACTTACAGAGAACTTTGAAAGTCCAATAAATCATATAGTCCTGCTGGGTTTATTGAAAAAAAAATGTTTGTTTTTAACAATTGCGGCTTAAGAATGAAGTGTTGTGCAGCTTAGAAATCACCGCTCACAAATGATGAAACAGTAATAATAAACAATCCCATTTAACACTGATTTAACATGGTTCGACAAAACTGTCATAGTTCAGTAAGGAGAACAAAATAAAACACACTAGTACAAAGGAAAATGTTGAAATCTAACCCTCAACAGACAGCCACCTGGAAGTCTAATTCAATCAATAAATAACTACATCAAACTCTCTATTCTGAAAGTATTTACTTTAAGGTTCGTAGAGCCACTCTCTGAACCCCATATGGTGTTGTTGGTTAACCACGAATTCGCCTTATCCTTCAGGTTGGCTTGGGTACAATGTGAGGAATAGGATTTCAACCAGTACTTATTTGGAAAACTAGATGGCTTCAAGTACGCTATAAATTAAATTGTAACAGAAGGTCTGAGTTAGAACTTCAAATCCCGTAATTAATAAGTGCATCAAAATTTTCACTTACCTGATCCCAACATTTCAAGGATATCATATCAGCATCTACTGCAAACCAAGCTTCCATTCTACATATGTACCATTGCAGCACTTCATAGGCAAGTCCTTCTTGTCTACAGACAATGAAAATTTTGTCAGCATAAATATAAATCCCAAGCTCAGAACACAGTGGAGTAATTTGCATATAATCCAGACTTCTTTATTCCATACCTTAATTCAGGATACCTATCTAACACAATAGATATTGCTTGAAGAACAGACATGTCATTCATGTTTTCATCTCTCACCTTCTCTGTCTAAGAATACCAAGAAAGAGAAGTGCTTTGATAATTTACCAGAGGATAATTTAGATCTGTAAGGTAAAAAAACTTCCACCATAGAATTTACTTTTAAAGATCTTACCTCAGTGAGAATTCTCTTGAATATATCTCCAACTTCAATCACCATCTGCTGTTGAACTTTATTGCCATCCATATCACAAAGCATGTAACTGAAAGGACCAAACCCCAATGCTCAACACAAAAGTTCAAGATTAAGCACCAAATAAATTATTTATCAGTAAATATCATTAGTTGAAGTGTTATATTACTTCATGCAAGAACTAAAAAGAAATTACAGAGTTGTCAAGTAATATAAAGTACTCATTGCATGTGAGGTTAAGTGCATTGCATCAAAATACAAAAGGAAAGACACAATATAATCACCTCTCCAAATCGTGGTCATACAATACAGAGTTATCACCACTAGTACGGTATAACGAAAGCCCCAGTGTGCGTATCAGTGGGGCCAAGGGATTCTCATTGCAGACACCATGTAGCCTGAACAATTTTTCAAGAGAATAAATATGAATAAGGAATTTAATGATGAAAATGTAAGTTACTTTATTCTTATTCCTTTAAATAAAGAGAACCAGGCTAAATTGCTCATAACACTTGAGACTCTAGAGAGAACTTTGACTGTTTGTGGGGATTAAAGAAATTGACTTGAGATAACAAGATGGAAGTCAGGCTGAGCAATCATTATGAACTAATAAAACTCACCAGGAAAGATAATGACATTTTGAGCATTACAGAATACTAACTGCCCTTTCAAAGCCCAATTTCTAAGTATTTGCATCCTCCATCTTATTAGTAGCCGAAGAAAAAACAAAATCACTCACATTGGAAAATAGGTTAAAAATTGTATGTTCCAAACATTCTTTTATTTATTGATGATTAGAGTAAAAATGATCCAAATAATCACTTACTTTCAGTATGAAAACATGAACAAGCAGCACATAGATATAATACTCTGTTATAGTGCAAAAATTTCCTACGCTTCATAAAAAGAATACTTGTCAATCAATAAAATGTCATGCCTATGGTCATATTCCAAAATATACTATCAAGATATAAGAAGGTGAATAGGTGGGCACATAAATGACTGAGTATGTGTGAGCACAACTACTATCAATTTATCCCAAAGCTGTCCACACAATATTTTTATATCCACTGCCCGGGCCAATTTAATATTTGCAACAAAACATGTAATAAATAAACAAAACATTCCTACAATCCTTCATGTTTTAATGGTGCTTGATTTAAATTATAATAAATTATGACCAGATGTATCTTAGAAAAAAAGTTCATTCTTTTTCTAATATTCTCCTTTGAAAAATGCTGATATTCCTTTCCCCTTTCCCATCAAACTGTTGTACACCACAGGTTCAAAAATGAGAAAAGGATGTGGCAAAAAGAGACCATTGATGGGCCACCGTAGTTTGAAACGCATAAGAAAGAGAAGGAAATAAGAATTTGAGGTAGGTGTGGGAATCATTCTCATCACGAACAAGAAATTATTCCACCAAAATTAGACCTAGTTTATTAAGAATTTGTTCCAACTACACAGGGCAACCAAACTATCATACCCTAAAAAACAACTGCAAAGATATTAGAAAAAAAAACAACTTGCCATGAAGCTCCCATATCCACTGGACAACCAAACGAGTAATCCGTATGAATACGACCACCAAATCTGTCCTGTGATTCCAGTAAGATCACCTGAACAAAATAATGACAATAAGCTATGGTTGGAGAGGAGGAAAAGTAAAGGGAGAAAAATAAATGCCATCAACCACAATCAATGAACAACTTTCAATAGACAGAATATAATCACCTTAAAAGAAGCATCACAAAGAACTCGTGCAGCGGCAAGGCCCGAAATACCACCACCAATCACAATAACAGAAGGGAGTGAGCTGTTTTGTCTCTCAACGAGAGAGGCAACAGTGTCTAGTGTTTAGATGGACAAAAATCAGGGTGCACGACATATCCAGAATAAAATATATTAAAGTTAAACAAACAAACAAAACTAAGTTATCACAATAGAACGAAATAAACGAGGTGAATAGTTTTATTGGAACTAAGTGAATATCCCAGTAATTATATTCTGAGTTTAATGTTATTGGCTGAAAGACCATTAAAGAGCAGCCATTGTGTTGCCAAACAGAATCATGAAAACTACTTACTAGTTAAAAGGATTAATCAAAACACAAGTATAAAAAATCCCAGATTCTAAATCTAAGCAATTATCTCCCATATATTAAATCGGACTTGTCAATTAATTTGAATGTGCTATCGAAGATTCTAGGTATTGAGTTGTTAGTGATTTGAGATAGTTATTAGAGCAACTTTAGGATAGTTTAATTCACTTGCCCTTATAGGATGATATCTCTCGGAAAAAAATAAAATAAAATAAAAATTCTGGGTAGCTGCTGGTTTAAAGTAATCAAGGGGAATCTATAAAAGACAATTTTGAAGGCCTTATCGGCTAGTTAACCGCAAAGATACCTAATGTGAACTAGGTTCTCTATCAGCAAAATTACGCGTGACAGAATAATGGGAAAACATCATATTTCATTTTTGTTTGCAAATGGTAAACTGATAGTTGAGTTTACCAATAACAAACCCACATAATAAATAACATAAATCCAAAAGATGACAGTATCAACAATATGATAATACATGGAATAGATTTTACAAATCAAATACGATTGGGTATAATAACAATATTTCTACATTTCGTATTGTTGAAATCAAAAAGGCCGGAATACACTAACCGTCGAGCAAGTCGTTGGAGATTGATTGGTTGGAATCCATCGAGGAAAAAGTGTGATTGATAGAATAAAGAGAAAAATATAAGAAAAAAGAAGATGGAAAAATTACGGGTGTATAGGAGTCAAGAAATTAGAAATTAACTGAAAAGAATGATAGAGAATGAAAATGAGAAGGCCAGCAATGAAGCGGCTGAGATTGGAGGAACAACGCAGCTCACCAAACCAGCTCATATGGTGAAACTTTTATGATCAAAAGATTATGCAAAACAACGAAGAAGAAGAAGAATCGATGGGGAGTGGAAGAGTTTGGCGTCGGTCGCATAGATCAATGGGAACGCAAACACAAATTAGCTTCCCTTCGCCTTTTCCGTTGAAACCAAAGCAGAGAGAGTAGAGATAGATATACGTAAGCAATGCACCACAAAAACCGCCCAACGCAACCAACTCCCACTCCAAATCCAAATCCTGCTCTCAAGTATGTATTAAATTACATACAACACCACCAGCCAGACAAAAATTGGACGGGTGGGTCTCTTGATCTTTGACATATTTACCCTTTAATTATCAAATTGAATCTCGTCATTTAAAACACAAAAATCATAATCTTTTTTAGTCTTTTTTTGCTGGTAATTGGATTCTACGAAATTCTACAAAATTGTCCACGCATATCTCCCCCACTTACAATGTTTTTATATGTTATTTTTTATTTTATAAAATCCTAAAAATAAATAAAAATTATGCATGATTTTTATTTTTATCAAATTTAAAAATTTTAAATAATTAAATTAAAATTTTTATTTAAGTGAAAATTTTATTAAAAAAAATTTTAATATAGTTATTAAAAACATAAAAATAAAATAAAATAACTGAGAGATGTAAAAGAAATAATAATTTAAGATATATTTATTAATATATATATATATATATTTTTTTTTGGTGTCAAAAGAGAACACTATTATTTCTGTGTATTTTTTTATTTTTAATATTATAAAATACGTTACAATTATTGAATGGCATTTTTGTCATTTGGTGACTGTGGGACCCTTCCTACTTGCAAGAGTGGGAATTCTGGTTCAATTTGGTCTTTTCCTCCCACCGCAACTCTCCTTCCTTCCTTCCTCCCTTCCTTCCTTCCTACCTACCTTTCTGTTTGTTTACAGATGTATTATAATTAATTGACTTATGTACAAGTTATAGTTAATTAACTTCTTTTAAATGCTAAAGTAATTTACCAAAATCGGGGCACAGTTCCACTTCCTCTCAACTTGCTACCGAGTCCATCCTAATCCTCTTTGGAAAGGGCGGTCGGCCTCTCACATCAAGTGGGAGAATTAAATATCGGTCGGTCAAATTACTTTTTATATTTTTTTTTCAGTACCCAACTAAAATACATAAATACAATATCTTTTAATAAAAATTTTTAAATATAAAAATATTTAATGTTAAATTTAAAATATATAACACTAAAAATTAAAACATAAAATATAAAAATTAAAAAAAAATACATAAATTTTTTTTAATAGTATATTAAAAGAAGTGCTAAAAATATATATACTTGTGTATGTACATATATAAAAGTAATTTTTTAATATTCGTAAACGGGACGAGTCCAAATCGGGGGTAAGGTCCACATCCGACGTGGACTGTCACGCAGTAGATAGTTTCCACAACAAACCTCTGCCTAGATATTTGGGAGGGGAGGGGGAGTGGCGGCGTTGGAGGATGGGGTGGCGCAATGAATGGCATATTCTTTATGCCCTTGAGAGAAGTGGGCACGGCACGCCTACTTTCTTTGCTTCTAGTTAACAAAGCCTGCAGTTCTTGTCGGTCTGGCCACCTCAGCAGCTCATGTTTATTCTTGTTTATTTATGTATTTCTGTGGACCTGCGGCAAATGGCACGAAAATGCATGAATGAACAATGAGATTCTTTTTTGTGTGTGGCTGCTGTCTCCACCACCCGCCAATTTATAATCTCAACTTGTTGGTATTTATTTATTTTTTTTTACTTGCACTAAATTAAAAATCAATTATAAAAGTAGTCTACTGATTTGGTCTGCGCATTTTTTTAAGTAGAATTTTCTTAGAGAATGGTTGTATTTTATTTTATTTTCTATGTATGACTTTCATAGATAAAACTTTTGATAAAATGATTATAAGTTATTTTGTCATCATCACAAGGGCTTTATAGTAATAATCTTATAATTATTTTAATAAATAGATTTTCAAATTTATACTTTCATAAAAATAAATTTTAAAATAAAATAAAATAGATTAGATAATTTAATGCTTTTGGAAAAAAAAATTCAGAATCTCCATTTAAGATTTTATTAATATAAGTTTTTTTTAATCAATAAAAAAATTAAACTAAATGAATCTAAAACCTTTTAACTAATTTACTATTATTTGACTAATATTGTTTTTATATACAATAGACTATACATACATGAAATATGATCGAGAATTCTTTAATTTTATATAATTTTTTATATTAAAATATAAATCACTAGATTTTAATGCATTTTTTTATAATTAAAGTTAAATTTAACATATAATTTATATATCAAAATTAATGCACATGTAAAATATATTTTAACAATTTAATTAGAAATAATTTAATAGTATATATATAAATAATATAAATAATTATGTAAAAAATATAAATTTTTGATATATATATATATATATGAGAAGAACAGGGAGTGGGGAGCGCAGAGGTTAGTTTTGTTTCTTAGGTCAAAGCCTCACTAACAAGTAATGCAACTTTTTTATTTCTATGTGCTTTTCGTTAAGATTCCTCGCCTACAAGTATGCATTTTTCTTCTGTAAGTAGGAATTATGTACCTTCATTTGAAGCCTCACCCAAAATAGGACAGATTTTATCCCCAAATGCATTCATAGAGGAGGCTTTACTCGCAAATAACAAATAATACCCACCTATGAGCGAACAAATTATGTTCTTCCGTGGTAATCACAAGACTCTTAAAACTCATAAGTGAAAATTACATGACTCCTTAAGAGACCTTAACTATAAATGAGCAAATTTTGCATGACCTACGTCAGTCAATCTATAGGGGATCTTGCCTGTAAATAGGAACGTTCTCATTGCATGTTTGGTATGTGTATTATTTTTATATAATTTTACTTTAATTTTATTTTTGATATTTTATTAATTTATAATTCTATCATTTATTTTTTAATATATTTTTATTTATTTTTATGTAAGAAAAATAAATTTATGAAATTTACTTTAGTATTTATTTATTTATTTTTATGTAACAGAAAATAAATTTATAATATAATAAACTTTGGAGTGAAAAATAAGATTTAGAGCATACAGAAAGTAGCTTGGAAAAAGCTACCAACACTTTGGCTCAAGTCTTCAAAGCCTCCATGCTGCTATAATAATTTTAAATAATGACCTTACTGCCATGAATTGAAATAGAGAGTATTTTCAAATACTTATTCTGAAAATTTGATAAAGTTATAAATATATATATATATATGTACATAATTTTTTTTTATGAAATTAACAAAAAATATCTCTCAATAATAAAAGACTTACGTTATTGACTAATTCAAATAATAAAATAATTTTGTGTATATAATTTTAAATTAGTATTATTTTCATATACCACTCATAAGGTTTAAAAAATTAACATAAAATATCCCTAAAAATTATTTTTTATATTTTTGACATTTAATTTAATAAACATATATAAATTAAGTGCTAATTTTAATATGATGATATCAAAAATTAATTGCTTATGTAGAATTACAAATCATTTAATTTGATAAAAATATATAATATAGTTATATACAAATAAGTATTATAAATTATTTATTTGTATAAAATTATTTTAACTATTGCGAAATATTTTCATGTCTAATTTGATAATAGAAATAGCTAAATAATTTTGAAAATATTTTATAAACAGTTTAAAATAACTATATACAAATAAATAATTTATAATATTTATTGTATATATTCATATTATATATTTTACATATTTTTCAGCATATTAAATTATTTATAGTTCTACATAAATAATTAATTTATGATATTATCATATTAAAATTAACACCTAATTTATTCATATTTATTAAATTAAATTAAATGTCAAAATATAAAAATTAATTTTCAATGATACTTTTTATTAATTTTTTAAATATCAAAAAAATTATGTAAAAAATATTATTAATATATAAACTTATATACATAAGGTTATTTTAGTTATTTTATTATTTTTAGTTAATCAACTAATAGTCAAACATAATTTTTTTACTATTTTTTGTTAATATTATAAAAAATTTATATTTATATGTAATTTTGCTAAAATATTGGAGAGATATTTAAAAATGCCTTTTGAAAAAGAAAAAGTTAATAGATTTGAGATTGTAGAATTTTAAAACAAAAAAATGAGAGTAAAAAAGAAATTGTACTTTTTAATTAAGATATAAAAAATAACCTTTTTAGGGAAAGAGCCACCAAAGGAGTCATAAGAGAAAAGAAAAAAGAAAGTTAAACAATAATGACTTGATGAGCTGAAGACAATGAGAGAAATATCATTATCTTGACTTGCAATTTAGATTTAATTTTTTTATTTTTATTTTTCTTTATTAAGAATGTTCAAGAAAATAATTTAGATGCTATTTTCTTTCATTATGCATTAAATTTATTTTCTAGATTATGATGTAACTAACTATGATATTATGGATTTTATTTTTTTAATGTAACTAAAATTTATCTTTGTTGGTTGGGTATTCTATATTATTCTTATATTTCTAGATGACAATTATTATTTAAATGATTTGAAATTTATAATAAAATCCTAAAAAAGGATATTTATGATTTTGTTTTTATGTTGAATGCTACGAAGTCCATGTAAGATA
Source organism: Xylocarpus granatum (assembly GCA_019650275.1). Taxonomy (NCBI): domain Eukaryota; kingdom Viridiplantae; phylum Streptophyta; class Magnoliopsida; order Sapindales; family Meliaceae; genus Xylocarpus; species Xylocarpus granatum. The sequence continues at coordinate 69,336 of BNST01003077.1, forward strand.
AGATTATATTTGTATATTTTGTGTAATTGTTGCTTGAATTTGTTGTGTTTAATACATTTCTAATTATCCTATTTTATGTATGAATATAGTGAGTTGCTATTTTTAAATAGCTTCATTATAACCATCAAAAAGGCTAAATTATAATTATGATATTTTTAATTATCAACTATAAATTTAAATTTTTGTTATTAAGCATAGATAAAGTCTTAATTGATTAGTTTTGGCAAAATCAAAATGCTGTGAAACTTTCTCTTTTTGGTTGCTCTTAACTTTTTATTTTCCTACTTTACTCTAGTTAATCAAATTTTAGCATAAATTATCTTGGAATTGAAGTCATTTAGATAAAATTAGAATAGTTTAGGTTAATAGTTAGATAGTAAATAATCAATTTTTATGGAATGATACTTAGTCATCACTTTATTACTTATTTGTGATAGCATACTCTCATATTGCATAGACATTTCACCACATGCCTCTATAGTAGTCCTTGCCCAAAAGTGAGTTGATTCTATCCCTACTTGAAATCGAAATGCATTCAAAGAAGTATTGCCCACAAATATATGGTGTTGTCTCAGTGAAAAAATCATGTGCCTCTAGTTAGAACTTAAACCTTTGTTAACAGAAAATTTTATTGAAAAAAGGAATTCCGAAAATCATATACAAAATAAAGAAGCATAGTATTTATACAAACTTCAGAACTGTTTAGAGTAATTTGGAGAAAATTGTATATTATTTACATATTTCAATTAACCCATTTTAACTCTCTAACTAAATATATTTTTGTGAAACAGCTTGCATGTACAGACTTCATTCCAGCTCATCCATTCATCACCTGCTGTTTACATTCTTCAGTCTAGTGTGCTCAATTGTTCTGTACTTTAATGAACTTCACCAGCTTGCATGGAATAGTCGAACAACTCTAACACCTCTATAGAAATCTCTCTTTTAAGTGGAGAAATTTATCCTGACCAAAGATACACATGTTTTCATAAGATGGCCATACTTAAAAGTGCCCAATGTTATTCCTCTGATAGAATCACATATCTCTACTAAAGGCCTCACCCATAAGTTAACAAATTTACACTCACATAGGAATCATGTACAAGTATTGATTCTACCTAATCTTATTGAAATAAAGTGAGAAAAGTTAAAAATAAAATTAATAAGAGTGAAAGCTCTAGGGCATGTAATTTTACTTAAAACAATTTAAATTGATACTATGTAATGCTTATTGTCCATGTTTGAGATTATGGTTGATAATAGAGAATTCTAAAAATATTAGTTAGACTCTTGTAGTGTTATAATAAAAATATTTTCAACCTATCAATTTATTAGATTCTACTATAAACTAGGATAATAAAAGATTCATTAAGTCCATGGATTTAATGCATTTAATTACAATAAACAAGCAAATATATTTTTTTTCTTACAGAGTCTTAATAACATTATTAATCATAAGATTACAAGTATAAATATCTTATTTCACGGTATCAATATACAATCAAAATATCTAACTAATGGCCAATTGATTGGAAGCATTAAAAATAATGAAGAACACTAAACCAATAATCAAAAACTTCAATAAATTCAATTAGAATAAAAATCTAATGATCTTAGTTTGGCTGCATCATGACCTTAGAATAATGAAAATTAGTTTATTAGAGAAAATTGCAATGGTAAAAATTAAATTCAACAACTCAAATAAGAAGAGTTAAAGAAAAAGGAATAAAACTCAAAAATTGCAGATAGAAGGCCTTGAATTCCTCTTCTCTCGAGTTCTCCTTTGTTCTTTTCTTTCTGTTTCCTTTGTTCTCTCCTACTTTTCGTCCTAGAAATCTTTATGGTAGCTCTCTTTATCTCAATGTGATGTATCTCCTTTTAAAAGAAAGAAAAACTAGAAAAATATTTTAAAAAGTAAACACGTTGAGTTGCCAGTCTCTAATTACTTGGGGCCTTGGCCTTGGAGCTATTCTCTCATTGAAAACTTCATGGTTGGACCAGCAACTTTGGATTTTAGAGTTGCAACCTTAGAGCTTTTGTTTTCAACATTCTTCCCATGCACTCCACAACTTGCTTCTCACTCAAAAATCTATTTTTTCATGAATTTATTTTTTTCTACACAAAAATAAATAAAACGAATAGAAATAATATCAAAACTAAATAAATTAAGAGATAAACTAGTAAAGTATTAAAAGTGAAAGTATAACAAATAATATAAAAATAACACACATCAAATACCTTTAAACATAAGATTTGCTAGCTCTTGAGTTAAAGAAAGAATAAGTTAACAACATGAATATCCCCAAATGAGTGATGATTTAGTTTACCTTGTAAAACAAGCCTCAAAGATTTTATCAAGATTATAGTTGAGAAAAACTTAAATTCTTTGAGTGTTTGTGTGTATCAAACTTTATTTTCACTCAAAAATTTACAATTAAAATTTGTTCATGTAAATAAGTGTATGCATGTTGATTTTAAAATTTAAAATTTAAAATTCCATGCGTATATATTTGCCACTTTGCACTAATATAGGCAAAACATAACACTAAGGATCCTTATGCATCAATAGTAGAACCACCTTTTGTCTTTATCTTTTCCTTTCACTTACTTTATTTTTCATCCAGATTCACATTTTTCTACATTCACAAACTTATTTCTAGTATAAGAAATGGGTATAGATTTTTTTTCTCTTTCTTTCTCTTTCTATTTTCTGTTTTCTTTTTTTTGTTTTTTTAACTCCATCCTTTATTCTCAAAATTAGACATAGCTCAAATTATTTTTTAAGAGTAGTTACTACTTATGGTAAGGGATAAAAATTAGAATATTTATTCAAAGGCTAAGTTAAATATGTGGGTGGTAGAAATAATAAAGATGGCTTAATGTGGCAAGCTAGGGATAAATAACAACATAAGGTGAACTTGAAATATTTAATCATTCCAAAAATGGTTTAAATATTCCCCCCAGTGTACTATATCCTAAGATTTCATACTTAAACAAGTTGTAGAAGTACATGATTTTTTTTTAAGCAATCAAAAAACAATTAAGTTACTAAATCCATGTGCTCAAAATATTCAAATAATCACTGACAAGTATGAAATTTGAACAAGAGTGAAAGCATAATATTTTTGAAATAGTTATAAGTAGTTTATATATTTTGAAATAAAAAAACCTCAACCCATAAAATAAACACTATCAAATTGAAAAAAAAAGTACACATAAGCAAAACAAAACACAAAACTCCTCCACTTGAAGCAAACATTATCTTTAATATGAAATAAAAATATAAAAGTTAAGGAATTGGAGATTTCTTTAAATTATGACATTGCAAGACTTATCTTTAATAGCGTTAACATCAACTTTGGTGGATAAGGAATTTTTATGTTTTTTTTGGATGTTGTGCTTTACATTATGGAAATTTCTTTGTTTGCAATTTTTGGGGCCACGAAATTGGGAATTTAAGCCATGGTGCATTGGTTGCTAGTTTTTTTTTGCATTCTTCAATTTCTTGGTGCTTGACTCAACTTGTGCATTTTGCAATAGTCCTCAAGTTTTTTTAAAAAAAACATATCTCATCATCGTGAAAAAATTCTTAAAAAGAAAAAAAGAAAAAGATGCCAATTAATAAAAATGAAATAAACACAAAACAAAACCAAAATTTTTAAAATGCTTGAGTTGCTTTACAGGAAGCACTTGTTTTATAGTTTTAGTTTGATTATTTGACGAAGCTTATCACCGAGGTTCGTTATAATAATGGTAGACTTATTGACATTTTTCTATCGAACAATATAAGCCTTGAGTCATTGCCCATTCATCTAAAACCTTCGAGCATTACTTTGTAACTTGGCATTATCTCCTAAACCTTATACCAACAGTCCAGGCTTATGATTTGATTGAAATGGTTCTTTGGTACAATGATCAATAATATCTCTAAAATAATTGGCTATTTCACTTGGGTAATCTATTGTCTTGAAGGTAAAACGAGATTTGTCCATCTTAAACCTGTAAAATAAGTTGTTCTTTCCATCAATAAGGACTCTCTTAATAGTAAAATTAGTCACCTAAAAATACATGAATTTTTTTCGTAATCTTTACTACGGACATCTTCAATGATTCCTCTTGAATATTTGATCCACAAATTGTAATAAAATAGTCATCGGTTTCCCTTCCCTCAAGCTCAGCTGCCTGAACAAAGATAAGGGCATCAAATTGATGCTTGCCTCTAAATCATATAACGCTGAAATAAAATAGGCATTCTCTATAGTGCAAGGGATGCTAAAGCTATTATGATCTTTCAATTCTAGCGATAGCTTCTTCTGCAAAATTGTGCTACACTTCTTAACGAGCGTAGTAGTTTTATATTCTTTTAGCTTTCTCTTGCTTGAAAGAATTTTCTTCAAAAACTTTATGTAACTAGGAATTCGTTCCAAAAAATCTACAAAAGAAACAGTTTATTTGCAATTTCTTAAAAACATCAAAAAATTTAGAAAATTGCCTAACTTTTACTTAGTATGGAATAGTGGCACGTAAGTCACTTAGATCTCGGTTTATGTAACTACGAATTCGTCCAAAAAATCTAGAAAAGAAAAGTTGATTTTTTTGCTGTGAAGGAAAAGCTTCTAGTTGAAAGTTTTATGGAAGGACATTTTGCTAACATTAAAGTTCAAATGCCTACACATCCTATATATATAATATATTATGCACAAATCAATTGTAAATCAAGCTTGATATGGGCAAGTTATTAAAATGGTTATTTAATAGCTAAAGATGACTCTTAGATAATGATTGAAGATTTGCATGAAGAAGAGACCCAAGATGTGCTAGAAATTGTAAACAAAGAGGTATCATTTGATCTTGACAATGTGCTCTCTAAGTAATTTTGTTGTTTAAACCAAATCGGAAGTACGAGTATTATTTTTAAAGACGATTCAATTGAGACAACAAAATTACTTGTTGAGCACATTGAGCAAAAATTGGGGTAGTTTAAGAAATTTGATGTTTTTCGTTCTTGAAAGCCGTGAAAGAATGATTTATATAAACACATGCAACAATTAAAAACATGAACCTTTCTTGCATTTTATCAAATATTTAGTACGCAAATGCTATATATATCATATATATATATATGCATAAAGACAATCAAATTATGACTTTTTTCAACTTATTTAGGTTGGAAAGTGATGAAAAAAAATCTTGAAATGTATGAAGATCAAATAATCTACACCATCAAGGGGAGAAAATCAATGTGGCCTACTGGGAAGGAATAGATCAAGGGCTTACTACCATTCATCTAATGAATTTAATAAAACTAATTCTTCATATACTAGGCCCTTTATGCAAATTTATAAAATTAATCTTTAATTGAGTAAATAAAGTAGTGTGAATTAAGGGCAAAATGGTAATCATTCAATACTTATCAATTGTTGTAATTAGGTCCTCATACTTGCATAAAACTGTATTTAGTTGACTGTTAAGTAAATAATTAAGTACATGTTTAAGGGCTTTATACATAATTTTTTATAAACTGTTGTAAATTTGTATTTAGGTTCATTGTTAATCTATATTATCAAATATGGCATATAACTTATACTAAATTATATGATATTTAAAGTTATGAAAATTCTTTAAACACTTTTAAGGAATTATAAAAACATACAATATATATATATATATATATATATATATATATATATTTCGATCGATATATTATTTTAGAAGTGTTAGCATCTTTACCGATAATATTTTCTCTTTTTTCAGATATTTTTATTATCTTAGTTATTACTATGATAATGTAAGTTTATTGTGAAATAATTGTAAACTCACACCAAACTTTTCAGTGTTTGAACTATTTAAAAAATTAATGACTATAGTTAATAATTAATAATCTTTCATAGTCCTTCAATTATATTGGAGTAGCATTTCATTAAACCTCATCCCAATTATGTGTACCATGTGAATAATGTCCTTTTATTTTCTAATCTTAATCGAGTAAAGTTCTATAGTGTGTCAAAATCCTATGTCAATATAAATATAAACTATTAATTAATATGAATTAACCTCATCATCATGAACTCTTTTATATGATATTTAATTCACTTTAACTAAAAAAATTTTACTATTTTCAATCATTTATTGATATTTATTTAAAAACTTAAATCTAGATCAAGCCGGCAAAATTCCAATCCTATGTTTATCGAGCCAATAGATGTTGTCTTAAAGATCATTTGTTTTCATATGCAAACAACACATTACTAAATTGGCTTTAACACACAAGACATAATTAATCTCATATTCATATACTATATGAACTATGTGCATCTACATCAGATTCAACTATGATATCTTAGTCAAAGAATTATATCGTACATTATTATAATTATATAACAAATCACTAATTACATATATTATTATATAATTTATTATTTTGTGGTCATGTTCACAAAAAAAATAATTTTTTAATTATTTAATTTCATACTAATGTTTTCTAATAATGTGATTTTAATATTATTCATATTTATATCATTTCATAATATTCAATAGAGATATTCATTATGTTTACTATACGATATCGTTACCTATTTAATATTATTTATTCGGTGAATGTTTTTAATAATATTATTTAATAATTAAATAAATTATTTAAATAATTTATAATATATACTATATTTGTATGCATGATTAAATGAATTTAAATAAAAAATAGTTTATATTTATGAAATTAGAAAACTCTTTTTTATTAATAAATAATATACATATATAAAATAAAATATCTCTAAAACCAATAACACAAATGATTATTGGAGTATATCATAAGGTAGACATCTTTTAAAAGAGCTACGAACAAATACAAATGAAGATGACAGATGCCTATTTTTGAGTTTTGAGGAGAATTGACAAGAAAAGCTACAAATTTGACTTGGATCATTCAATGCTGCACTATTAAGTTTCATCGACCAAATAAATTGGTTTTCTTAAAGAGGAAGGGAATATGATGTATGAAAAAATAAGACTACATTATGTAAGGAAGTTTTTTTTTATAATTATATGAGTTTTATCTTATTTATTTGAATTGTAGTTATTTAGCAAGGTAAGTTCACTCATCCACACTAATATTAATGGGTCGTAATTTCGTTCACAAAGAAACATTATTTAGTAAAGATGTAGAATAAGTGTTGACCGATTATGATTTTATTCACAAAATTGCATGAATGTTCTTAATAAGACATCATATATATGAAACAACCATCTCATGGAAAAACAATAATTGGCCCCAGTCCATCAAATGAGACTATGTACATATATATATATATATATATATATATATATATATATATATATATATATATGTATGTATGTATGTATGTATGTATGTATGTATGTATGTATGTATAACTTTTTGAAACCGTAAACAAATAGGATTTAAATAGAGTAGGAATAAAGATATTAAATTGAGTAAAAAGTCCTAAATTAAATACAATTTAAATAAAACAATCCTAAATAAAATAGAAATAAAAATATTAAATAATCCTAAATCAAGTAAGATTGAAAAGGTACAAATATTTACGTTCAATGTGTCGTGTTGTTGGTATTTCCCATTCGTTCCATTCTCGTCGTTTGTTACTGTGCCCGCATTTAAACGAAAATTTTCTTTGATATTGCGTTCATGGATTGTTATCTTGACATTTATGTTTCCGAGTTATTTAGATGAGACCGACGTGTGGCTCATCCCTAGAATGACTTCTATTCCACGGCGTGAGAGAATGGAATGGAATTTTGTGTTTGATAAGCTGCATTATCCCACTTCCATTAACCGGCCTGGGTTACTTTAGGCTCGCAGACGTCCAGATGTGCTTGGGCCTGATTTCTAATCTTAGAAATTGCAGGTGACACTGCTTTTCACGTCTCCTTCTTCCCTCTTAGAACTACCGTCTCATTCTGTTTTAGCAGCAAATCAGTAGTAGTTAAGAAGATAGAAGGAACGTAAAACTTATTTGGCCACTGAGAAGAGTATGAAAATTAAAATCTTTGAAATTTTTAGATGGTTAATGTCTTTTGTTTTATTATTATTATTATTTTCAATAAATTTGATGGAAGAACTTTTTAATTTTTTTTTAATAAATTTCATGTAAAGATTTGAATTCGATTGGGTTGATTTATAAAAATATTATCTGAAACCAATGCAACCGGAAATTTTTAAATGGGTGTAGAATTTGAGTGCAAATCCATTCAAACCCAAGTTAAAGTTAACATGCCCTGGGAAGGGATAGTTGTTACGAAAAGCATTTCTTTCTATACGTGGTGTATTCAGAAATCCATTCGTTGATGTGACCCATTAAATTGTGTATTGACCAGAATTCTTTACACAAATTGGACGGGCATATCGTTCATAATAATTGAAAGAGAAGTCTATGACAGGCCTAACAATAACATCCTGAATAAAACTGCAGCGTACACTAAGCCATTAGATTACATCATGGCATGGCATGTAACATGGGAACAACAAAAACAAACTTATTGATCGCTGAAATAAAGTTGAAAAAACAGAAACGCTATTTACATTATCACGAGTTTTTCTTTCTTTTATTAATTAATGCAAATCTCCTTCCATATATGCAGTCAAATCTTCAAAGACGAGACAAGGCAACGCTGGCTGGGCGACCGTTCATCTGATCTTCGAATTTCCGCATTCACTTTGCTCGATTTTTTGTTGGGTTGTTGATCCTCTGAAACAACGAAATTCTTTGCCACAGCCCGTAGTTCAAATTTTTGGATCTTTCCTGTGGAAGTCTTGGGCAACTCAGGCAAAAATACTACCTTCTTTGGTATCATAAAATGGGGTAAATTTTTGCGGCAGTAAGCTATAATATCAGCTTCTTTAATGTCGTCAGTTTTGCCAGCAGCATTCTCTTTTACCGCGATGAAAGCACAAGGGCTTTCTCCCCATCGAGGATGTGGCATCGCAACAACAGCAGCTTCTCTCACTCTTGCATGCCTGTACAGTACTGTTTCCAATTCTACACTGCTGATATTTTCACCGCCTGATATTATAACATCTTTTGATCGATCCTTTATTTCCAGGTATCCGTCCGGATGAATAACACCAACATCCCCAGTTCTGAACCATCCATTTTTGAACGATTTTGAAGTTGCTTCTTCATCTTTGAAATAACCTTTCATTATACTGCTTCCCCTCAGAACAATCTCTCCCATGGTTTTTCCATCTTTCGGCACGCTTTTCATCGTTTTCATATTTTTCACGCCCACATCTGCAAGTGTGAGTATGCTTATTCCTTGACGAGCTTTGATCTCGGCCTGATCTTGGCGGGGAAGCTCATTCCACTTGGACTGCCACTCGCAGACTAAAGCCGGTCCAGTGGCCTCTGTGAGTCCATAAGCGTGAGTCACGCGGAAACCCAACTTTTCCATCTGCTCCAGAAGTGCAGCCGGAGGTGGCGCTCCGCCAGTGAGTATATGGACAGGAGAAGTGATTTCCTGGCGCTCGTGGGGTTTAGCTTCCATAAGAATATTGAAAATAATGGGCGCACAACACATATGGGTGACTTTGTGTCGAGAAATGTTGCGGTACATGTCATATGCCGTTGTATTGCGAATACAGACGTTGGTCCCGCCGCGTGCGGCGATACCCCACGTAAAAGTCCAACCATTACAATGAAACATGGGAAGTGACCAGAGATAAACAGGCTCACAGCCCATTTCCCATCCTAAAATCAGGCTGAGAGTACTGAGATAAGCACCTCTGTGGCTGTAAACAACTCCTTTCGGGGCAGACGTAGTTCCAGAAGTGTAATTCAAAGCAATCGGATCCCATTCATCTTGAATTTCCTCCGGGAAGAAATTTGGATTTCCCATAAGGATTAATTGCTCGTACTCCAATTCACCTAGACGAATACCCGTGGGTGAGTCAATATCATCAATAACAATGACAAGTGGAATTGATGACTCTGCTGCTGCGGAGGAGGTCCCAGACTGTAATTCATTTATGATTAACTTTAGTGCTTCGCGGGCCAATGGTACAAATTGGCAATCGACAAAGAATACTTTGGCCTCCGAGTGACTGAGAATGGAGGCAATGTTTTTAGCATCAAGTCTGGTATTAATGGTGTTGAGAACAGCTCCAGCCATCGGAACGGCAAAATGCATCTCATACATGGCTGGAACGTTCGGAGACAAGACCGAAACCTGCATGCATGGTCGATCAATTAATTAATTCAATATTCAAAATATAAACCCATATATGATACATATGTATGTATATAACAGGTACTTACAACAGCGTTTTTGGGCAAGTTCAAAGAGCGAAGAGAAAAAGCAAGACGACGACAGCGCTCGTAGGTTTGATGCCAATTGAAACTGATTCTTTCATATATAATAGAGGTTCGATTGGCATAAACCGAATCGGCTCTCTTCAGGAATGTTAAAGGAGTTAAAGGGGCGTAGTTTGCTTCACATTTTGAAAGCTTTTCCATTTTTTTTTAAATTTACGAGGATCACGAAGAGAAAGAGAAACAGAAACAGAAAGGAAATGCTGCAGATGTGGGCTTTTTTTTTATGATTTTATGGAGGAGTTGAAGATAGCTAGGATTAGAAAGAGTGGTGTATATATAGGAAGAACAAGGCAAGGGTATACATATATATATATTATATATATATATATGTACACATATGTATGTAAGAGAATATTTGATGTATGCGAGAAGGGCCACGTTATTAAGGCGGAAGAAATGGGAAATGTGTTTGGAAACTACGGTTGAAATTGCCAAGATATTGCGTTTAATCTGAACACAGGTAGAAACATTAGACTGTTGACGAAACTAGTCACATGTCGGTTCACATTCATACAGGTGGGGTTTACCTCAATTCAATTCTCCTCGAGTTACTTTCACTGTAAAGGGCTGCTTGACTCAATCACTTTCTCTCTCATTTGATTTCGATGTTCCCATAGGAACGCAAAAGCAAGCATAGCCATCGGTGATATTGAATTAATTACTTCAATTCATGGATTAAGCAACAATCTCCACTAAATTAATCTTAGATAAGTTTGGTGTTATCTAATGCTAAGCTTTGTAAATTAAATATTTGTGACCGGCAAGTTATAACAACTAAATTAAAATAAATAAATTTTTGGCAAAAAAATAAACTTTTTAATTAAAAAAGAATAGGGCAAATTTAATAAATATAAAATTTTAAATAACATTTAACATTTATATCAATTAATGTTATATGCAAATCAATATTAATATTAGTCGTATGCTTTATATAATTTATTTTTTTTAATTAATTTTTTTTTACTTATTTTGATAAAATATAAAATAAATATGTAATAATAATAATATTGTACGGTTACTAAAACAATTTTTAATTTTAATTTAAAATGAGTAGGTGCACCATAATTTAGTTGCTTGACGAGGAAGGGCCTAAATTGCCAATGCAAAGACCTCTACTTTCCAATATTCCAAACGACTTCAAGGGAATATTTGCTTTTCTCTGCAATTTCCCCGTTTCTTATTTTATTTTATTTTACTTTACTTTTTGGGTTGACCATGACCCAAAAATTTAGTTTACTTTTCTTAGGTTTATCTCTTCTTAAAATTCTCTTGGCAATGAAAATAAGTACTGAAGAATTTTTTTTTCTAAAAAAAAGAGAGAGAATTGGAGATGATATTACTTAGTTTGTGATTATTTGGATATTTTGAGACTTCAAATATTTGAGTCATATTGAACTGGTTTATAATAATATTAAGAATAAAATACGACATATTTTAATACTTATCCTAATTTTTTCATAATTAAAAAAGTGTGTTTAAATAATAAATTTAATAATTAAAATATCTTTAAAATTACTAAAATTTATCATGAAATGGATAAATAAATTAGAATGGTCAAACTTTGAAAATTGTAGGATTATTGTGATATTAATACATGTATTCAACAACTTTTCTTTTTAATATTTATCCCTCAATACATAGCTGTCAATACGATTTTTTATTATTATCATTACTATGGATTTTATGTTTAACTCTATATAGTATTGCGATTTAAGTAGAATTTTAATAAATTTGAGGATACAATGTTTATGATTATTATATTTGAACGAGTTGTGAAACATATGGAAATGACGATCCCAAAGTCAAGTGGAAAGGTTGTTGCAAGAAAGACTTACAATTTTTTTTTCAATTTTAACGTGATAATACTTATTCAAATAGTTTGGTAAAATTATATATAAATATAAATTTTTAAAAAATTAATAAAAAATACTTTTTAATAATAAAATTATTTTATTCAAATATTAATTAATAAATTAAAATAATAAAATAATCTTATATATAATTTTAAATTTTAGTAATATTTTTCATATATTTTTTCTGAAATTTTAAAGATTAACAAAATGTATGGCTAAAAATTATTTTTTATATTTAATGTATAATTTAATTTTATAAACATATAAATTAAGTACTAATTTTAATAATACAATATCATAACTTGTTTGTTTAAGTGGAATTATAAACTATTTAATTCAATAAACACATATAAAATTATATTATATAATATGAATATATATACAAATAGATATTATAAATTAATTATTTTTATAGAATTATTTTGATTATAATGAAATATTTTCATAATCACTAAAATTAATTAAATCATAAATTTTGATTTTAAATAATGAAAATTAAAGATTTTTTACTTTTAAAAATGAGATTTTACAAGTCATTAACATATTTAATTCTCTTTTTTCTTTTTAAATAAGAATTTATAATTCAACTAATTTCAATAATTATGAAAATATTTATAATAATTAAATACTTTTTTTTAAACAAGTTAATAATTTGTGTATATTTTATTAAAATTAGTATGTAATTTATGTATATTTATTAAATTAAATTATATATCAAAATATAATAATTAATTTTTAAGAATATTTTTATTAATTTTTTAAAACTTAAAAGAATGTACGTAAAAAATATTATTAATATGTAAAATTATATATAATATTATTTTAATTAATTAATTAATAATCAAATATAATGGTTATATTATTCAAGGATAATTTTTATTATTTTTTAAAAATTTATATATATATATATGATTTTGTCAAATTTAAAGACTGACGTGTGAAAAATAATACACTTTATTTAGACGGAGAAAAATTTCAGTAGTATTTCAAACTGAAGAATGGTCAAAATAAAAATTTGACTTTCCACGAACTTCTTTCTTCACTTGTTTGAATGATGTGTACCTTCCAACAACTTTCCTACTGATTCACCCGAAATTTTCTGTAAGAAGCCGGACCCATTCTTCCCCCTCACGTCATTTCCTAGTTCTGACCACAAGGAGAAATTTAGAAATTCCATCTTAATTCCCATTGGATTTCACCAACAATGCTACTAGCTAGAGATTAATGTTGTTTCTCGTGGAGTTGTTAAAAATGTTATTAAGCTGGATAATTCTAGTAAAATCAATTAATTATATTAAATTTTGTGTATTTAATTATTTAATAAATAAATATGATTTTACTTATTTTATATTTTAAAATATACTATATTTCTTCTAAAATAATAATAATAATAATAATAATAATAAAATATATCTAACTTTATTGAGTATTTTAATTTAACAAATAGATAGGGCGGTTCTTGAAGTTTTGTCTAAAAATTTTTATAACTATCAAATTATGAAGTTTTAGGTCTATCATCAAAGTGGATTGTTTCATATGTAATTGTGTATTAATATAATTGTGCATCACTTAATTGGTAAATAAAAAAAATTATAAATTAATTTAACGACAGCTTTTGTATTCTTTTCAACCATACTGTTGTATTTGACAAGAGATTAGATAAACGAGTTTTTATATGTATAAAGTTTGAACGGCAAATAATAGTAATTTTTTTAAAAAAAATTATTGTTAAAGTGTATTTGGTAATATCTTTTAAAATGATGTTTTTGATTTTTTTTTAGAAAATTTTTTTAAAAATTATATTTTAAAAAATAAAAAAATTAATTGATGGTAGTTTATAAAGACTAATTTTTTTTAAAAAAAAATATTGACAAGTTGTTTAGTATTATTTTTAAAATGAGCAAATTAATTATTTTAAAAAAATTTAAAATGCATGCTTTTGAAAATAGAGAAAATAATTTTGGATAGCGATATAAATAATACGGACATATATAGTTGTTGTAATAAGTTACGTATAAAAGCTAAAACTCAATCTAAACCAGACAAAAAAGGCTAGCTTGTGTTTTACATCGTAGAAATGTGTATTGAAAGCGAAGGGCATAGAGTCACACCGTTTTATTTGTGCATGTAATATATCATTTAATATACAGATTCCGTATAGCATGAGCGGCAGTGAATTAGTTTACTCAACTTAAAATAAAGCCGATAACTCAGTCTAAATCCGTGTGGATCACGCATCAAATTAAAAATAAACGTATTCAGGGTTTAACGTGAAATGTAATGTTAGTTAGTGTTGCCAACCATTCCAAACTTGTTGTTCATTGAGGTATTCCAAATGACAAATTCACTACTCAATAATGAGTCCCCACCCCACCCCCCTTCCCCCCTATGTTCCCAATCTCATGTTAAATATACCAACTATTACTTCCACGTGCTCTAACTAATTATGTATACATATATTATACTTGTATATTAATTATGAATATTGAGCTTAATTTTGATTATTGAAAAATGTATTGATTCCCTAAATTTTAATATGTATAATTAATTCAGTCACCTACAAGTACGCAATCTCTAGTAGGAATCACGTACCTTCATCTAAAATAGGAGATGTGTTTCCTATGAAATGCATGCACGGGCTTTATCCTTGATATTTTGCTGGTTTGTCCTTTTGTTATTTATTTTTGATATATTTTTATTTATTTCTATACAAGAGGAAATAAAACTCATGAAATAATAAGTTTTGGAGCGAAAAGGAAGATTTTGAGTGTACAAAAAGAACATTGGGCAAAACTATCAGAGTCGCGACTCCTAATCGTGGTGCTACTATGCTAATTTTAAACAGTGAAAACAATAGCTCTAAGGCTACGGCGCTGGAAGCCACAGCCATAGCCCCCGGCTGCAAATTTTGAAATGAGAAATAAGAATAAGAAAGGAATTGTGCTTTTTTATGTAGATATAAACGATAACCTTTTAGGGTTTAGATTAAGAAGCCACTACCGGAGAAGAAAAAGAGAGCAAAAGAAGAGCTCGAGGAGCTCGAAGAAAATGGAAGAAACCTCATCATCTTAGTTTGCAATTTAAATTTGTTTTTTTTTCTTTTATTAAAAATGTTCAATATATGAATAAGATATTATTTTCTTTTATTATAAATTGAATTTATTTTATAATTATGACATTATTACTTTTATTTAATTTATGTTATTGAAAGTTATCTTTACTAGTTACGAGTTTTTTTTTGTATTATTATTAATAATTTTAGGTGATGTTATTATTTAGATGATTTGAAATTTATAAGTAAATCTTAAAATGAAGATTTACGATTTATTTCTTATGTTAAATGCCATAAGAATATATTTGCATAATTTATGTAATCATTGCATAAAATTATTGTACTTAATGCGTTTCTAAGTACCCCAATTTACACATGAATATAAAGGGTTGTTATTCTGAAATAATTTTATTATAATCTTAAAAAATACTAATAAATAATTGTGATATTTTTAATTATCAAATATAAATTTAACTTTTGATATATTAGTTTTGACAAGGTTAGATGCCATGGAGCTCTCTTTTTCTGGTTATTCTCAATTGTATCTTTGCTTGCATATTTTAGTTAGTTAATTTTAATATAAATCATCTTGTAATTCATGTTATTCATGTAAAACTAGAATAATTTTAACTTGGTAGTTGAATCATAGATAATCAATTTTAGTGAGAACAATACTCACTTATTACTTTATTACTTGTTTATGGCGGCATATACTTGTACTGTCTAGATATTTCCACAACATCCCCGTATAGTAGTCCTTGCCTACAAGTGAGCTAATTGTATCCTTACATGAAATCAATGTCTTTTAAAAGATAGCTAAATAAAATATACGAAAAAATAAACAACTTGAGTAGTTAGAATTATATATATATATATATATATATATATATATAATTGATTAATCTAAAAGGATACACAAAAAATTACAAATAACAATTTTACCTCTCATCTCTAAACTTTTCAACGCTTCACACAATTTTTTAAAAATAATAATAGATTCGAAAGGTTTATTCATTATGACAAAAAAGAGATATAATATCACTAGTCTTTCTTTTCTGGACTCAATTATTGAACTTGTTTCGCCCATTATATCTTTTGTCATTTTTTTGGATCAATTTCTTGTAATATTAAGATATTATTTAACTTACAATAAACGTTGCATCACAAATTTATTTTGGTTTACTTTTTGGTATCTAAGAGGCTTGTTTTTATTTTTCTTAGAAATTTTTGAACCTAGAGAGCCATCAAAGACATGATGATGAATCTTGACCGATCTTAATCTCTCCCTAAACCTATCTATATGAAGCTTCCTTAAAAAATTGCCATTACCCCACCTAAAGCACATTCTTCACTTTGATTAACTAATGTCCATCTGTCATAATTTATCTTGGTCATTCTACAAGATCAAATAAAAAGTGACATAATGAGTTCAATGGACAACAAAAAAAAATAACAATTGAGGACTCATTATAATGAGTTCAACTTTTAATTATCTCGCATGCATAATTTATTTTTGAATTTCATGCTCATATATATTATGGAGTAAATTTAGTTTTAATAACTAATAAATTATTGTTATTAAATATATATATATATATATATATATTTGTCTTTTTATGAGATGATAAATGCTTTAATAAAAATCAAAGATAAAGGTAAGGTTTGGCTTTCTTGAAGAGGAGACCAATTAAAAGAAGAAAAAAAAATCATTTCTTGTGGTAAGGAAGAGAGGAAGAAGAGAAGAAATTATCACCAACAACCCATTACAAGAGATGGAAAGAGACACATACTGAGTTGCTAAGAAATGAAATTGAATTCGATAAGCTGCTTCTTATGTTATTCTTCATCCACCACACAAATGATAAGAATTTAAAGGCGTCCATTCCATTCCAGTCAATTCAAATGCATATGCATGTGCTGCGTCCTTTCTTCGACTGAGGGTTTCGTATTCTGTTATCTTCCATACAATCATAGAATTGGGAGCCTGTCTTCTATTATTTGACCAAACGCGGAATGCATGAAGGTTGAAAAGTAGTGCATCTTCAAGACAACCATCACCACGCAACATTGCTCAAAGAAGAAGCAATCCAATCCCATCCTCAACGTGGATTACGCGAACGTACGTGAAACATACCCACCAGTCAATAAAATAAAATAAATTAAAATTATGACACGTTATTCGCAATACGTACTCCGTATATTTAATTTAAAATTAAGAAAACAAAAAAAGGATAATAATAAATAAAATTTATATTTTATTATTTATTTATTTTTAGTCCCAAGAGATTATTTTACTTATAATAATAATAATAATAATAATAATAATAATAACAATAACGACGTTAACGCATATTTGAATAATTAACATTACGACATGTTATTGGCAATACGTACTCTGTATATTTAATTTAAAATTAAGAAAAAATAAATGATATTAATAAATAAAATTTATTTATTTATTTATTTTGGCTCAGAAGCGCAAAGACGACAAACTTGAGGTAGGTGTGGTGTCCCGCTTGTTCGTGGTGGACCACTCTCCCCGGGAAACTCGTTCTGCCAAACGACGTAATGCATGGCAAGGGGCCCGCATGCTAGAATTAATTCAATTGTTTAATAATATCTCTTTCACCTTTACTATTGTTAGCTCCACCTTATAAAAGAGCATGGCGCATCACAGACTACACATATTTGAATAATTTTATTTAATTATAATTTTAAAAATATACATATACCTTTTATTTATTTATAATATATTTATTAATATTGTCATCCTGGCCTAATATTGTGATGGTTGCAAATTGAACTAAATAGGTTTAGTGGAGAATTCAATTCCTTTCCTTCCTCCGATCCAACAACCAACCGAGCCTTTTGAATTGAATTGTGAGTTGACATCTCCCTGAATGAATAAACTCCATTACCAGACTAAACTCCACTACCAATATTAATGTAGAATTACTGGTAGGGAAATACTATTTATTACTCTCCGCTTCCATCTCCATCTCTCGTCCTGTGTCTGTTGTGAGTTGTTTTGTTTTTACTTTTCGTCTGGTCTTCACACCACCGCCCCCCGGCGCTCCAACCACTTTTAAAATGCTTTATTGAAATGGGCTACACATGCTTGCGTCCACGCCAACCATTAAATGCAACTAGTGGGGCTTTCAAGTGATAATTATTGTAAAAACTAATATCTTTCAATAATTGTCAGATATAAATATTAAATATTATAAATAAATAAATTTTATGAAAAAAAATAATTTTACTTTCAAAATACAAATAAATAAAAACACTTCATAATCCCAAGATCCGGCCAATGTGTCGACCCAGAATATTTACTTCGGTGAATATGTCTTCTAAGCCAATTTTGCGTTTCCTACTTATTTATTCACTACTAGACCTTCCTCGCTCCTCCTAATCCTAAACAACTCAAGCTCAAGGCTTATTTGTTGGTATTCAATCCTGCCAGTCCTTAAAGTCGCACTAAGTTGCCTCTCTTTTCTTAAGCTTGACTCCCATCCGAAAGCTAGGCACCATCGCAATCTACAATGCAATCCATAAAGTTTCATCTTCGCTAGCATTCTCCATCATCTTCCAGTTTACCTCGTAATGTGCGTCTCTTCTGGCATTCCAACAAATGCATACCAGCTCCGCGAGAGCAAGGCACGTCCTGCTTTTCACTTCGTATCTGTCTAATAAATATCACATTTTAAAATGCAACTAACACAAATCCGTATCAACCCATTCTTTCATGACATTAAGTTAAATAGATGATCTTAACAGAAACAGCCATGAGGACCATTCATTTATTTCGCTACAAGCTTTATTTTCAACTTGGCAGTCTTCATTTCTAATATGGGAACCAAACCAAGTCTTTTGTTTATAGAAACAAAACAGAAGGCTACGAGGTAATGCCTTTTGTTTTCAAGACAAAATGACATATACTTTGAATCATTAACATTTCTACAAATCAAAGCTAGCCACTTTCCACGAAAAGAAGATTTACAAGAAAGAAGGAATACCCTAGACCAGACCACCTCCAATAAACTTGTTCATAAATCAACTTCAGCTTCACCTTCTAGGACATCTCCCGGAATCTAGCAACAGCCTTCTTATGAATGAGTGTTTTGTAACTATCGCCTGCCTGCACCTCAAGGCTTGGATCCAATAATTTCTTCTGCTGACTCCCCAATCCTGCTCTACTATCTGTGGCCTGTGCTTGGACTGGTTCTATCATTCCACTTCCATCCTTGCCTAATCCCTATGCATCATATCAAGTCCAACAACCAGATAAACACAAAATCCCAGTAACAATATGTTAGAATTTCAAAATTTTGTCAAACAACCTCCAACCGATTACCGGTACACAAGGTCATAAACAAGTCAATTAAATGATTGTAAAACATGCAAAAGCCACCTACACAAACTATACCAAAACAGAATGTTGAATTCATAATCATTCAAAGTTTAAAAGAGAGAGATGATACCAAGCCTTCATGCCAGCCCATGCTGCGGAGCATTCGATTCCCCAAATTGTTCTCATCAATGGCTTTGTCAGCTGTAATCACCTCATAACTTTGAACATTTTCTGCAGTAATCCCACGTCCTCCAACACCAGGGGGGAAAGGCATTGAATCCGCAGAACCCTTTTTCAAAGCAAAATCTCGATCTTGAAAGTTCACCAATCAGACAGAATTTTTCACAAAGTCAATATAAATACCAAGAGATAAGGCAAACACTGGAGCTATATAAAGAGTTACAAAGAACCACTATCTGGCAAATTAATCTAATTATAAAGTCAGTCAAATGAAAACGGGTACCACATAATAATGGTTCCTCATTATATAAAATATTACAAGTTCTTAATACAAAATCATGAAACAACTCGCTCAAACGCAATTGTTAAGGAAGCTTACTTGTATCTCCAAACCCAACATCCAGTAGATCATCTCCAGTAGAAGATGATGAACCATACAAGCTCCTCCTTTCTGCTGCCCGATCCCTATAGGCAGTCTGATGTTGCTCCTTCTGAGTCATAGGAGGAGGCAGTGGCATTTCAGAAAACCTTCTCTTCCCACTACCAGCAGTGACAGGTGTTGCATAAGAACCCAATGCTGATGCATCAGTTCTGAAGGGAGTTAAAGCAGTAAGAGTATCAGAATTTGTTGACGAAGATGATCCCCCAGCCGGTGCAGCAGCAGCAGCAGCAGCAACAGTTGAAGTGGAAAGACCACTAGATGATCCCGACTGAAAACCCCTTCCAGAGTTCCTTATAACACCCATCAAAGTTCCTCCTGAGCTGTTACTCACAGGCTTTGGCTTGACTGGAGAATCGAAACCAATAGCCTGGGTAACTGCTGCAGATGTGGGAGTCCCTGAAGACAATGTGTTGTTCTCTTTTATAGCAGCCAAATCAGATTTAAACTTGGCCTTTGTGTAATGTCCTGATGGAATAGATCTATCATCAGCTGAAGCAGATTGCTCATTGTCATGACTCCATTGCTTCCACATTGTCGCATTATTTATTTTCTTCTTGTTAGCCACAATACTGCTCTTCGAATTGAGTTTAATCTCTTTCAATTTCTCCTTCCCTTTCTTTTCTGCAGCAATTGCTGCTGTTGCAGCAGCCTGTACAGCATCTGGTAATGAAGCAGGCTTCTCTGCCGATGTAATGGTTGCAGCAGGTGCAGAGATTACCACTTTTCTGTTGTTGGAACCATCCACTGGCTTAGAAGGTTCAGATTCTTTACCAGATGTTTTGTCGTCATTTTGATCAGTACAGGTAATATATTGCTGTGTTTGGTGGTCATAGGAGTACCAAATACCACTGTTTCCATCATAATAAAGACCTGCATGTTACAATAACAAACAAAAAAATTCATGGGCTGCATTACTGACCAGGCATTATTTATCCAACACAAAATGCGATTGAGCAAGAATCAAACCAGTATTTCCATCATAGTAGAACCCAGAAGCAGCATCATAGTAATAGCCAGATGCTTCATCCCATACAAAGCCAGATTGCAAAGCTGAACCATCCTTTTGAACTGTATCTCCCACACCAGAATGCTCCTCCCCACCAGCAAGTTGTTTGTCTTCTGGATTATTATACTCTTTTGGTGTCCATCCAACAGCATCATACTAATGCGACGAAAAGCAAGAGCATAAGATTTCACTCAACATCCCACTTTGCCTTTTATATCTTCTCAACACAATTTTACTACCCCATAAACCCACAAACAGTCTGCAGGATTTGCCTGTACTTTGTGCTTTCTGCCAAGTACATTGATAAAAGTAGTCTAACTGACCACTAAAGTTTGCCATACTCGGGAAATTGGAAGAGCAAATTTAAATAGGAGTTAAGAAACAACAATTAAAAGATTTAGTTAAACATTTTTTTGTAAGTATTTAAGAAGACAGTCATAGAAAATAAAGTGCGTGGTTATGTAGTGCTAAATTGGACAACACATTCCCCTATTTTCTTTTCTTTTTTTTCAACAAAAAAAAGTTGGGCATTCACTCCCATCCTTCGATTAAAAAATCCATTTTATTTTGACGTCTTGAGGGTATATATTGGAACTTTAGAATAGGTAAACGAGAAAAATTGCACATGAATTACACATTTAATATGGGAAAGGGAACTTAGAAATATGAACCAGTGCCACAACATACCTGCTGGGCAAATGCTGCTGCCTCAATTGCAGCGGCTGCAAGGCTACTTGACTGTGAAGACGCTGACATTCCTGATCCTGAACCAAGAATGCTTTTTGCATAAGCTACTCTTAGTATCTGCCCGTTCTTCTCAAGAGTTGTTCCATTTGTTGCTTCGAGAGCTTTAGTCGCATCCTCAACCTTCATGACAACATAAGGTATACATCTCCACAGCTCATATGCCATAATTTTTGCAAGCAACCACAAAATGCAGCTTGTTTTTCCCCTTCTACTTACAGTATGGGAAAGACAAAAGGAAACATACATAGAACAGGAAAATATTATTGAACTAAAATCTTTATACCACAAATACTAGAGAATTCTACCCACATCTCCTCATTATAAACTTGAAATAGAATTTTCACCAAGCCATGGCACCTCAATCATATCTATCCAAAATTCATAATTCCTCACATACATTTTCAACTCATGCGCAAAAAAGGAAAGAAAGATAACTTCCATCTGTTTTGTCACACATTTCGATTATGAATGATATTTTCCATCCTTATCCTTTTAGTTAAAATAAACAAAGAAAATTTGATTGAAATAGATAATTACTCTGAAGACTTACTACCTAAAGACAATGGAAGATAATGTCAAGCATGAATCACAGTAGAGTTGCAAGAAAATTAAACCAAAATGATAATAATCCTAAATGTCTCATTAACCGCCTAGCAAGACCCCAAACAGTATCTAGATCTCCTCCGATAGTGGTTCAAAATATTACCGCCAAGTATGAATTATAAGCCACAAAACATAAGTAGTTCATGATGAAACCAGTAATCACCATCAAGTTCACATGAGCGCATGTGGTCCATCTACTGATGCAAATAAGCAAATAAGCTGACTGTCATAATTTCCTTCAAGCCATATTATAATGCATTATCACAGAGACAGAATATAATGCCTAGTAAACAATGAATTATCACACATACACAGAATACAGTGGCTCGCAAACAATAGCCACATTAAACTACATATCACAGACACAGAATAGAATGGCTAACAAACAATGAAATACAGACACAATACATCTGCTGTGTTTTTGTTTTTCATTTTATGAGCTTAGGTCCATCATGTCACCTGATTAGGTGCATCTTGCTCTTCTATAAACACATACCACCAAAATTCACAAGCAAAAAAGAAGAATAGAACTTCTAGGCATCTGTTAAGAATATATAGTCCAAACTAAAATAAACTAGATAAGCCCCTACAAAACCACATAAAGAAATAGTATTGACAGCTTTCAAATCATACATTATTAGTTTTTAAACGATTAATTATCTGACACGGGAGTGTATAATTAGAATTGATAAATTCAAAATATGTCACTTTTACTAAAACTTACAGTTTGTTAAGAGTTTGAAAGTTAAAATTTGTACAAAAACCAACCTTACTTGGAATGTGAAGACAAAATGGAATCTAACAAAGAAGGATAACAGAATATTCAACAGCCACATTAACCAGCCAAAAATGAACATACCGAATGAAAATGTACAAATGCAAATCCCCTGGATACATGAGTGAACTTGTCTCTGACAAGGCGAAGATCCTGCACATTAAATCATTTAAAAATCTTCACTGATTCCATAGGAAAAAAGATAAATTAAAACATATTTCTCATTATTCAGTGTTACCTTAATTGGAGCATGTTTAGAAAATTCATAGCGAAGCATTTCCTCATCAGCATATTCGTCCAATCCACGAACAACCAGAACATGAGTGGGACCTGCTTACATATTATTGCCTTAGCATTTTGCAACAAATGCCTGGAAGAATTCAGCCAAAAATAACAGCTTACACCAACCTGCATCTAATCCTTTTTTTCCCGAATGATTGGATAAATGCATATCTGCTGGGGGGGCATCATCGGTTCTTGCCTCATTACACTGCATCAATGGAGGGGAAGTTTATGCTAATGAATCTCAAATGACCTTAACAGATTACAGAAGCCTCCACTAAAGATATTAAACCAAAATGTGGATTCCAGCTAGTTTAACTAGTAAAGTCCCTTGATTTTGCTAATAAGCTATGGGATTGAGTACAGATCCCACTCCAGCAAGCTGAGGGGAGGTGGCTACCTACTCTTTCTAGTCCCAAATGCAATGGCCTCCAAAGGACCAAAAAGAAAATGAATGACAAACTCCATTTTTAATTGAAGTCTACCCCTATGCAAACATTAGCTTTGCATAGCATAAGAATGAACCTACAATGCAATTTCAACATACAAGGAGGCAAAAAAGCATTCATAGAAGTACTCTTAAATGCCATCAAACTAATGTTGGATATTTTTCAGTATCACCCAACAAAATGGACACAGAAAACTTAATACGTCTCATATAATGGCATGCAGAGTTTATCTAAAATATGCTATGTTCTGAAATCATCAAAAAAAAGCAAAGAGTTACAAGAATAGGGTTACCAAAAGGAATAGAAAACAAACCTGGAAGCAGGATGTTCGCCGAGCAAAATTCACACAGCCACAAATGATACACATCCAATCAGAAGGTATTGTTATGCTTTTATGGTTAGCATGACCTGATCTCATAGCAATCTCATGACCAAAAGGTCCACCCGAGCCACCAGTTGGCTTACTACTGCAATGTAACACAGTGCAAAATGGCAATTACTACGAGCAGTAAGTTACACACAATAGCACTAGCATACAACAAGCTCCATTGTCAGGGCAATAAAAAAAATGATGGTGCAAATTTTATTATTGATGAAAAATAAAGAAAAAGAAAAGTAACAGTTTGGTCCAAATTTCATTCACAGTAAAAATCCTCTCTTTTCCAGATAATGCTGTTATAAAATCTATGTTGCTTCATTGTACGGATGATACAGACCTTAACATAAAACTTTTAACTTACAAGCCCAATGAAATACAGTAATGGAGACTGCCAACATGGTTGGGTGATAAAAATGATTACCTGTACTCAAACAAAAGTTTCCTGCAATCCACAACAAGACCATCATCCCCTATCCTATCCATCATTGCACGTGCTGCTCCCTGTTCCACAAAAATCTACCTTTCTTATACTCAATTCATCAAAACCAACACAAATTGTTGACAAGTTTAGAAAATACATACCACTGAAGGAAAATCAATAAAGGCAAATCCACGAGAGACACCGGAACTTCGCTCTTTGATCACACGGACATGGCGAAGAGGACCCCACTCAGCCTAAATATATTAAAGGAAAAAGAATTGTTTAAAATATGTAGAACAAAAAACCAATCACTCAAAGCAAGAGACAGAAAAGTACAAGGATCTGGTACAAATCTTCTTCAGTAGTCTTCTGAGAAAGACCCTTCACAACAACAGTGGCAGATGGGGCCTGGGAAACAAAAATCATACGATGTACTTGGACTTGAAACAATCCTATACAAAAAATGACTATAGAAAATAAGCAAGAAATACACATTAAAATATACCACAGCATAGTGCTCACGCTGACGTCTCTCTTCATGGTCCCTTCGCTTCTCAATTCTCTCATGTTGACCATCATCATAGCTATCCTCTCGATGACTACGACCATGGCTTCGACCACGAGGAGACCTAGATCTAGGGCGATCATCACAGCCACGAGACCGCGATCTAGACAGAGATCTGGACCGGGAATGCTCATGTCTTCTATGTGGACTCAACTCTCTTTCCCGACTCAAACATCTCTTATCACGTTCTCGATCACGGGATTCATGCCGCCTCCAACTAGCATCTCTTCGGCTGCCTCTGTCATATTCAGAATCATAATTATGACGACCATAATCATAATCCCTCTCTCGACTATCATCCCTATTCTGATGGGAAGATCGAGATCTAAAGTCATAATCATTATAATCATCATGGTCACGGCCCCCAAACCTTGGAGGCCTATCAAATCCATGATCACGATAATTTTCAATACTGCGATAGCCATCACGAAACTTGTCAAATTCCTGAAATGAATCAATCTCGTGTCCACGAAAACTATCCATCTTGTTGTATGAATCAATATATGGTTTCTCATGTCGTCTGGATTCCCTATCAATAGGATATTCTTCTTCATAATTTCTCCTTCTTGATTGAGGCCAAAGGCCAACAGGTGGTGGCGGATAGTTCTCCCTCTGGAAGGCATTTCTTGGGTATATGTTGTCCCTTGAGTATCTCTCATCTAAAAACCTCCTCTCATCATATGAACCACCAACCCTGCCAAGATGACAAAAAATGGTATGGACAAGAAAAAGCAAATGCAACATTAAGCACTCAAAAGACAGAAGAAAAAATTATTACAAAGAATTATCTCGACTGAATGCAAAATATTCAGTGAGATTCAACAATATTTCCTGTTGCAAATCACATGTAAAATGAATCTCAAAGTTAACGCTTTTACCCATGAGCACTAAACAACCTTTTTGATGATGATAAACATCAGTCAGCACTCACCGGTAGTTTGGTTCATGGACTGCACCATACCCCTCCAGAGCCTGTGGATTCAAGAGAATAAGTAATGTCAGCAACAAATACAATCATGATAGGAGGTTAGGCAAATCCAGTCCATATCCTCACTGCCCCACAGCTTTTTCTCATTTTTCTTAAAGGATGAGATCCCAAAAAAATTGACAATCACATGTGCCCTAAAAATTTCTGGTACTATCATCCCATATAGGTGATTATTAAGGAGGAAACCACAATTACGCTGTCATTATCCCATCCTTGCTGAAGGCCATAGCGACCAGGATCCATTTCTTGCAAGCAAAAACAGTCAGCAGTAACCCCTGCTGGGCTCTTGATGATTGTTCAGAAGTTTCACAAGCAGAATGTTTTATAGAACTTCCTGTAATATCTGCACAAACAGAAACAGTTATGCCATGACGAAACAAGTACCAATGATTCCATGATTTGACCTTGGCCTCCTTTTTTACAACTGCATTCCTCAAAATTCAAATCCTTTCCAGAAATTTAGAAACATCCATCTTCCAATTCTCTTAAAACACATCAGAGGACTGTGATAGCGGTAAACATCAGCTAATAAATCTTATGCAGTTGACAGAAATAGATTTAAATCCCAGAACAATTGAAATTTTGAATAAATTTCAAACATACATGTCAGTTACAGCTGAAAGAGAATATGCCCTCATCAAATTAACAATCACTACAAGCATTATTTACATCAGAAAACAAAACACATGTTTCCATTTTTCAGGTAGCGGCCTTGTTTGCTCTAATAAAACATATAAGGCTTTAAGACATTATTGGTCAAACATGCTTCCATTTTTCAGGTAGCTATCCTTTTTGCTCTAATAAAACATATAAGGCTTTAAGACATTATTGGTCAAACAAATAGGAAAAAGCAACTTCATCAGTACTTATGAAATGTAATTGAGATAATTACCAAAAGGTAACTATATCAGAATCTTCTATCAAGCATAACTTTCAAGGCTGAAAATTTAGCTCTTAACTTAAGAAATTTTTTCACGTATAGAAAGAAAAAGAAGTACAAGGCCATCCGTTTACAAAATTCAACTAACCCCCAAAAAACTTCAAAACAATAAATGCAACAGTTGCAGTTTACCGCATATTAATTTCTTAGACATTGCTAAAAGCTTCACAAAACACAACTGACCTCTGGCTACTATAAACTAAACGGTAAACCAGCCATATTTTAATGTGAAACCATGATCTTATCTTGATGTAATAAGATCAATCATATTAAATTATACAAAGCAAAATAACGATAAAAAACAAAAAATTGACATTAGGATAATAAAAAAACAACTCTAGAATAGATTGCCCGCAAGAAGATTCGAGTTCAACTTGTTACAGAGAGTGTTTCAATCACCATAAAAAAAATCAATAATCATGCAATTAAAATCATAAAAAAAAACCCTAGCTTGGCGATTTTGAAGAAGAGGACCACGAACGTACCAGAACGAAGCGAGTGCGTCCGATCTAAAATGTTTTGACTGTAATCTTCTTCTCCTCTGTTTGGCTGTTAGGGTTTTTATAACTTCCTTTTTATCGCAACCAGAAGTCGCCAAATTTATTTGATTAAATGCAAGAGAAATATACGTTATTGGACTGCACATGGATGGATCGGTCGGATTGTTATGTGTTTATTTATAGGGTATTTTTTAAACATATTTTTAAAATTTTATAAAATAATATATAAATATAAATTTTTAAAAAATTAATAAAAAATATAATTTATTAATAAAATTATATTTAACTATTAATTAATTAATTAAAATAACTTTATATATAATTTTAAATATTAATAATATTTTATATTTTTTTTTCTTGAAATTTTAAAAATTAATATAAATTACTTTTAAAAATTATTTTTAAAATTTTAATATTTAATTTAATTTAATAAATATACATCTATTAGGTCTAATTTTAATTAGATAATAGTATAAATTATTTAGTTACGTAGAAATATAAATAATTTAATTTAATAAATATATATATAATTTATAATATAAATATATATAAATAAAATTATAAATTATTTGCATAAAAATTTTATTTTATTTTTTGTAATTATTAAAATTAGTTGAATTATAAATTTTTATTTTAAAAAAATTAAATAAATTAATCAATTACAAAATCTTATTTTTATCTTACAAAAAAATTTTGTTTTTATAAATGCGAAATCTTTAATTTTTGTCATTTCAAAAAAAATTTATTATTTAAATAATTTTAATAATAATATTTTTCAATAGTTATAAAAACAAATTTATAAAATTAAATTAAATTATTTATTAAAATATAAAAAAATAATTTTTAAAGATATTTTCTATTAGTTTTCAAATTTTTATTAAGAGTATACAAAAAATATATCTAATATTTAAAATTATATAAAAATTATTTTAATTATTTTATTATTTTAATTCGTCAACAAATATTCAAACACATTTTACTATTGAAAAGCATATTCCATCAATTTTTTAAAATATATATATTTTATATATAATTTCACTAAAAATACTCCTTCTTTGTAACAAAAATTCTAATTTACTCGTTATTATTTATTATTTATTTTATTTCATTTATTTATAGGATAATTAATAGATACTTTAACTAGAATTTATTAAAATAATAAAATATGTAAAAATCACAAATATCTCCTGTAAAGATAATACAAAATTACTATTTTATTAGTTATTTGTTGAAAATATTATTATAAATTTTTTATTATTTTTCTTTTTTTTATTTTATTTTTATATTTAAAATAAAAATTTAAAAAAAATTTATTTTTATAATTAAAAAATATAAGAATCATTATACAAATACTTTTATCAATAAAAAAATTAAAGCTATTTATTAATAAAAACTAAACAAAAATTCATATTTATTTAAATTCAAAAAACTATTTTTAATAATTTATCAAAAAATATATTTTTGAGGATAAAAAATAAAAACATACATGTTTAATATTTATAATGGACAAATATTTCAAAAACTTGTTGTTAAAGTAGTATTTTTTTATCGTTCTATAAACATAAAGTATAATACTTTCAATTTTCAGTAAACGAATTTTATATTTAAAAATAAAATAAAATTAGTAGAGATATTACATTAATATTTTTAACAAGTCACTAGCATAAGAATAATTTTGTATTTTTTCATAAAATCAAAAAAATTTATTATCTTCAAATTAGATATCTATCATTTTTACACATAACTCTAGTTACATATATTTTGATAATTCTAAGAAAGCGATTTGTTAATTACCTTTAATTTTATAATATAAAATTTAATTAATTTAAAATAAATATTATTAATATATTATGTATTATTTAATGATTTATATTAAAATTTTAAAATTTTATGACATAATTATTTGTAGCATAAAGACACTCAAAATGATAATAATTAGAATATGTGTATATATATGATTTAGATTTTTTAATAATATATATTTTATTTGTTTTAGAAAATATACCTAATAAACTTTAAAAACTAAATAAATAAGTAATTATAATTTTATTATAAAAAATAAATAAATTAATAATATATTTATCTTTTAGTTAGTTAACTTATAATCAAAATACTATAAAAAAGAAGTAAGTATATATTTTTATAAAATACATATTTTTATAAAACTTACCAAAAACTAAAATTATCATAAATTTTAGAATAGATATCTAATAAAATTCCTTCAAAACTAATCATGCATATAAAAATTAGTCTTGATTAATATTTTGTTAGCAAATTGTGCAAAGTCCAAAATCTAAAATATATAGTCTTAACTTTTTTAATATCATTTTAAAAATATAGAATAGACATGTGAAATCCTACATTATTTGAATAAAGTTTGAAGATATACCATATAAGTGCTTTACCTTTCTTAATTAGTACAAGATGCTTCGAATTCAAGTCTTAAAATCTGAGGTGCAAAGAACAGACCACAAACAGCCAGGATTGAACTCGGTGTACTATCCAGAGGCATCAAAGTAGATAATATCATGTTAGCTTGATTTATGACAAATAGTAATAAAATTAGTTGTCCAACTAAAATATACTAACAAGTATGTTAGGCCCCAAAAGAGGTGGATTGTAAAATTTTGTTTTAGAGTGTGTTGAGGAATATACTTATAAGAACTTTGCCCTCTTAACTAGCATAAAGCAATTTTAGGTGCAAGACTTAAAATCTTGGATGTTATGAGCAAAATCACGATAGAGCTAATATTAAATTTATTGTACTACTTTTAAGGTGATAAAGCAGATAATATCGTGTTATTTATATTAAGTTATCTAAATTAGTATTAGATTTAGTTCGTCTAATTAAAAGTATATCAATAAAAATGTTGATACCTAAAAAAGTGAACAGGGCCTTTTGAGTCGAGAACTTAAAATTTTTGTTATTAAGAACAAAATCGTGAAGGAAAAAGCCAAGCTTATTGTGCCACCCTAAACCATTAATGCAAATAATAAATTGTTAATTGGATCGAGACATCACATCAAAAACCATGATTCTAATGAATTCTTCTTCTTCTTTTTTCTCGCGTCATCTTTATCAAAATCCTAATTCCTTCAACCTCATGTTAAAGGAGTTCTAGGAAATCGATCATTTTCTATTCTATCACAATCCTAAAACCTAATTTTACTCTCATTGCCATCAAAAGATCCACATTTCACCGATCAAAACCTAGAGATAGGGTCATTTTGTTGGTATAAACTACTACTAAGTTGCATCCAAATTGGTGAAATCAACATTTTGAACGCATATTTCTTTTGACCATTATTGTATCTCCTATCATTATTTTCAAAACCTAACTTGCTTGTACGTACTAACTCATATTCAAATCTTATGCTATTAAATATGGTCGTTGTTTCTCAGGAAAAACTACACAAATTTTCAACAAACTTCTGAGTCTTAGAGACTTTGAGAGAAGTGTTGGGTATAAGTCCAGATCTCAAATATATGGTTGATGTGGCTCGATGGTGTAATCGTGTAGAGCTATTGTATGGCGTGTTTGGCGAAACTACACTGGATAATTGCCTTTGGTGGAATAAAATTAAATTTGACTCATGTTTAGCAACAAGTTTTGATTAGACTAGTCCAAACAAAAGACACATAATGCAAACCAGTCTCTTAATAACAAACTCGTAGCCAGTTAGGGGTTTTCTCTATATGTTTTTTTTATTTTTTATTTTTATTTTTTGTGATTATTTAAAATAATATAATACTATAAATTAGAACAACTTATATTATTATTTATTTATAAATAAAATATAATAACATATAATAAATTTTATTAACCAAAACTTAAATTTTGAGACACACAAGCAATCAAATTATAATGATAATCCTATCACCATATAGACAAATTAAAAAATAATTTAAAAGTGTACGCAATGGATCGAGAAAGGGTGTGGCATTAAGCAGTACGTTCTGATCATCGGAACCTGGCACGTTGCAAAATAAGCTTTCTGGGCCACCAACGAATTGGCGATTCTACCGGGGAGTTTGGATCGCAGCAAACTGGAGGAATACAAGTAGTTAGTTGTTCTGAGTTGGAATGCAAGTTCCTCAAAACTAGACAACACCTGCAAAGCCTTGCATGCATGCATTTGTTTGTTATTTTCTTCATCTTGTTTTCTCTTCCATTTTATCTGAATTCACCGCGGTGGGTATTGATTGTTTTTGCCAACAATTAGTTGGTTAGGAATCAATCAAGATTGTGGTTAAATAACATACTTTTAATTTATTCATCGTGTTGATGATGGTAAAAACCAGAATGTGAATAATCCCTATCTCATTCCCTTTTTTTCATTATTTATATCATCTTTCTAATAATAAA
Source organism: Xylocarpus granatum (assembly GCA_019650275.1). Lineage (NCBI taxonomy): Eukaryota > Viridiplantae > Streptophyta > Magnoliopsida > Sapindales > Meliaceae > Xylocarpus > Xylocarpus granatum. Next base: position 101,579 of record BNST01003077.1, read on the forward strand.
AAAGAAAAAGGCATAAATTATTTAAAAATTAAAAAATAACTAATCGAAACCTTATCTTTAAATATATTTAATTTTTTTTTGTAATAAAGTTAGAATTTTAAAACTTTTAGAGTTCATTTATCTTTTTTTTGTCCTCTACTTTTTTATCAACTAAACAATTTTTTTAATCAAAATTAAAAATAATTTTTAATATCAAATCCAATGACCAATTATAATTGTTGAGCCGTTTTTTTTAAAAAAATATATATTATTGGATTAACAAACACATTTTTTTAACATATTAATGCAATATTAAAAAGTCAAACAAGATTTGGATATTTTAGTTTTTAATCTATTAAAAAATATATTTTTTTTTCTAAACTATTAATAAGAAACATAAATTGCTAAAGGGTTGATAGGAAATTCTGTATTAAAAGGCTTTATCAAGTGAAAGTTGATGATTTTGGTTCAATTAGTTTATTTTGTTTTATTATGGAAGAAAAGAAATCAAATTTGTTTATTTTTATTATATCATTGTGATGTTGATGAATTGATAAATGTTGATCATTGAAGATAGTATCCATAACGGTATGTTTAAGTTTGTAAATTGTTATTGTCATTTTGTAAAGTGTAGTTGTCACGAATAATGTATTACTCCTTTTATTATTTTTCCCGTATAATTATTAATTTGGTTTAAATTTATAATCCATGTTTAGTCTAATAATATAAACAAGGATAATTTTAATTTAAATTTAAATTATAAATATTAATATGAATAAAACTAATTAAAAATAATTAAGATAATTTTTTTTCTAAAAATAAAACAATAACAAAAAGTCAAAGCATGCTTTTTACTTCTTTCTCTGCTACTGCCAGCTAACTAATAATCTATTACCACAAAATCATGTCATTGCTGCATTGTACGCAGCTCAATCTTGATGTTTAATCTTTCAAGGAATAACTGATGAGTCAACAATATTGAAGAGAGAATTGGCCTTTGGATTAACTGAATTTACTATTTCAACTTTATCAAATACATTCTGCATCACAACAATTCCTAACATACAAATATTCGTTCTCCTTTCTTTTTGGGGGGTTTGTTGTTTGTTTCAACTATATATGGTTCTAAAATTGGATGTTAAATTTTCAATTTATACCTTACCCGGATTTGCTCTTGATGGTCGTATGAGTGCCTTTGCATAGGCCATTGGCAAAGCAGCTATCTTCTTCGCTTTATTAACATAGGCTCTCTTTGTGAAGTTGTTGTAATCATTGGCTTCAATCTCATCCAGTATTTGGCGATACAACAACAATGATGCCCATACCTGAATCATCCAAATCAATATCCATTCTTATTCTAGTGTACAATAATTGATATCAAGGATAATCATAACAATTGTTAAACAGAACAACCAACTCGCTTCTCTCTTTAGTGTTTTTATTAAGAATGAAAAAGCTCTAATCAGATGCTATCATTCAATGTCAATTAGTTTTGCTAATTGTTATTATTTTAATTTTATTTCTACTTTCCCGAGTTATTTAGTTTTGTAGTTTCTCTGCTCTATAGGCAAGTAATACAACTTCTAAATGTTACATCACACTATTTTCAGCAATCTAAGAGCATAATTCATATTGGTAAAAGAGATCTGATAATTTACCGGCCATCTACTAGCGTCACTCAGCTCTGCCACACCTTTCTCAGCCTCATCAAAGAACATCCTTGCCCTTGTAATTTGGTTCTTCATGAAGTTTCTCCATTTATTTGTCACCTTTCCAGCAAATATGTCATCATCTGAAAGCCCCACTTGTGCCAATTCATCTTGTGGTAGATAGACTCTTCCTCTTCTTGCACTGAAGAAAAATAGTTAGAGAAAAAAAATTGAAGAGAATCAATGAAACAGCAACATTCATCCTGACTACTCATCAAGAGCAACTAATGCTTTACTTCATACTTGTGAAAATTAACACAAGGCTTGCTTGTAAAGTTGTGAAATTGTTCATGTTATAGTGCCTGCAGCCCTTACTAATCAAACCCCACAACAAAAGACAAAAATCTGGGATCTTATAATTGCTCAAGTACAAAAAACTGTTTCAAGTTATCTGATTTTCTTTGGCTTCTTCTCTTTTTCAATCACCATTTTCCTTGACTACTGAGCACAAGTGCATGGATTCAAGTACTAAGAACAGCAGCTTATGCTAGAACACTGGTGGTAACCTTGTATAAATTCTGCTTTGGTGGGTAGACAGATGGTAATCGATTTATAGGAGACCATCAAACAGCGCATTGGCATAAATGTAAATAACTAAGATTTGGCCTATATGCAGTTGGATGGAATTCAAAATTTACAAGGATACCCCAGCTTTTAAGATAATGTGAAGACTAGGTGTAAACTACTTTATATGAATACATAATGTTTTTCGGTGAATCATCATATTTAATATTTGCAATCATCTGCACAAGGAATAATTTTCCATTTGGATCAGCCTAGATGAAAGTTTTATACTGCTAATTGGAATTAAATATTGCAGAAGCCAAATTTTGAAGATTCTACTTACTCTTCTCCAACATCCCTGAGTATGTTGGTGAGCTGATTAGCAATACCTAAGGCCAATGCAGCATTATACACACTCTCTGTTGTAGCCTGCGAATAAGGTGCAATGCCCATAACTGGAACACTCATTAAACCAACTGTCCCAGCAACATAATAACAATAGAGGTATAGTTCATCAAAGGTCTTGTATCTTGACTTCCTAAGGTCCATTCTCATTCCTTCTATCATATCTCGGAATGGCTGCAAACAAAGAGGTCAACAAATTGGCAGAAAGTTCAATGCTTTGCATGGCGATACAAATTGATTTTAAAATATGCAACCTAGAATTAAAGGGAACAAATTACATTGTACATAAATTCACCTGATGTGACAGAAGGCTTAAGTATTCACTGATAGTACTTTTAAGAAAACTTGACTCATTATAACAGAACGCTAGCATGCAGACCCTGCCAACAAAATCTAGAACCAAATAACTATTTTCTTAGCTATACATTCACCATTGATATCAGCAATGCTCAACAGCATGTCCTAATAAGTAGTCTAGCAATTTCAGAGCTAAAGAGTTCATACTAGGCATATGGTGTCACCTTTTAAACCTTTGATCTGAAAGGACAAATGGAAAAACAAAAAAATGGCACAATTCTGTTTGAGTGAAAAAATGATCTGTCATTATATAAGAAGCTTAATTTTATAAGCATACTTAAAAATTTACGTAGAAGCTGTTTTCTTAATTTAATATTATTCACTGGGACACTCAAGGGCAGAAGCTGCTCATCATTTGAATGGTACAAGGTTACACTCAAAGGCCAGTCAGTTGACATGAGACACCACGAAACTACAATGAATTAAAATTGGAACCACAGCTACCATTATCCAATTAAAATTTAATTTGATCTTGAAAATATAGTCTAACCTGAATGTCAACAGGAAATCTGGCAACTGTATCTGATAAAGCAGCATCAAGCATATCAAATGGATGACCGCAGAAAAGATCTTCCAACCTGGATTCCCACCTGTCTAAAGCTGTTGGAGTTATGTGTGAAGCATTAGGCCCATCAACAAGTTCATCTGTCCTCCTACACCACACTGCATTTGAAAAATCGTAAGAAGCTCTAGAGAAAGGAAATATATGTTTCTTTGCATTAGTGTCATAATCTTCATTCATGCAAAAAGTTACCATGACAAAATATCTTATCATTAGAAAAATGGAAGGCATTCATAATTTTAGAGGAGTGATTACTGATACAGAATACAAAACAAGATGCAAGCCCGCATTCATAATAATATTAGATCTCTATCTTGCTTCCACCCTTCCAGTCCAAATGTAGAAATCTCTCTAATGTTGTCATGGAAGTTAAATAAAACTTGTCTCTTCTACAATTTCCAAAATTTCCCCCAAATTATAAAGGAGGAAAAGGGGAATGTTCCAATGCAGCATCTCATTTTACAGTACTTCACAGAAGATGGATAACCTCAACAATGACTCTAATGTAAATATGTTGCAATTCAACTTTAAACTAATACCACCATATTTCAAAAACTACACCTTGAAATACTTCTATGAGATTGACTCAAAATTACTAGGAATAGGCCTAGCAAATTAATGGCAGTTTTTCAGGACATATTCCATTTTTTCTAAGCCGAAAGTGAGAAATGCGTTTGAACTTTAGGACAGCAATTGTAAACTTATAAGCTCTCCTAGAAGCTTCTTTGCACTCTCATTGATTTTGGAGAATGCTTGCAAACAATTTTAAGGATCCCTGATTCAATTTAACTTTAACAGCTGATGGCAACATATAAAAACCTCTTAGTCAATTAATGGTCGGCATGGGTCTTCTATTTTATTGCTATTTTAGTGCCCAAAAAATGGGAAAATTAGGAATTAGAATAAGCAACTGAGGTCCGTCTAGAGGGTTGTATCAAGGAAAAAGGACATGATTTAATCTCAACCTCATCCGGGTTGGGGGAGTTACATAGCAACAGAAAGCTACCCCAATGGCAGAATTTATTCTTCCCACAAGAGAAAAAGAAAACACAAGACCTAGTATGTTTCTTTCCTATAGATTTGTCAGGAAAAGAGAACCAAAAATCAGATAACCATGACCCCATAAAAGGTCATATCAGGTAACCGAACATTCAGCATTCTGACCCTTCAGTGTAGCTAATAATGCAAGCCGGAGAACCTATCAGATAACATGCGAGGGGAACCTAAGGTTTTACCTTATGACACCAAGAGACAAATTATTGTTATTGTGACAATGGTACAGATTTCTTGTGCAAAATGCCGTATGGACAAAAATTAATTGTTGGATGATATTAGGATATCAAGTGTTACATACAAACACTTTTGAAGATTTCATTTCAAAGTATCTGCTGATCCTACAATAATATAATCCTAGAAAGCCTCAAAAACTGGAATCAAATTTCGTTAAGTCTGGTTATGTTAAATTCTAAAGTGAAAGATAAATAATGATCTAAGGTATTGTCACGAACCATATATAGCCCATATAGCCCTTCGTCTTTCTGGGGTCATTAGCATAGTTCCTGAAAAAGGTAAAAGTAAAAAAGAACTTTATTTAGAAAAACTGCAGATATCTAATTCCATTATCGATTGGAAATTGAACTTACAATTCTCTTAAGAAAAGAACAGATGAAAGAAGGGCTAACCCAAGTAAAATGTCTTAGCATACTCTGCACAAACTTCTCCGCACCGATCATAAGCTTCACTAAGGAGGCTCAAATTTCCCGGTAAAACACTATCCAGATTTAATTCAAGATCCCGATTAACCCTTGGTTGCTTGTTGATCAAGGCTGCCTGTTTCAGCACCACATTATAAACCTTTTCTTCAGAAGACATGGCCACTTCTCCAGCCGTGCTTGCCACCATGCTAGTTATTTCAGGCAAGTTGACTCCACCGAAGCAAGGACGACTCAAATCTGTCTCCGTAGAGTAAGAACTCAATTTATGTTTCCTACCCTTCTTTGGCCTACAATCACTCCGATCTCGATATATAAACTTTGATGAATCTAGTAGCCGGTTTCCATCTCGAACTGACTCGATGAACCCAAAGCCATTTGACAATTGTGAGTTGGGAGATACAACCCATAGTAATGCCACAGACATACTGAAGTTGAAGCTTGGAAACTCTAGTTGCCTAACCTTGTTGTTGTTGTTCCCTCCTTTATCAAAAGAAAATTCACTCCACCAAACCAATTAAAGTCTAATATCTGAAAGAAGCTTATAGACAAACAAGGCCAACGAGCTTATCCCTTAAAAGCCACTTACGACCAACCAAGCAATTGGAGATTAGGCTTGAACTCACTGTAAGTGAAACAGAAAAGAAGGTAAGCATACAAGAAACACGCCACACGGCATTAACATCAAAAACTACAAAACCCCAAATATTTAGAAGCCAAAGTAGCAGCAGTTGAGCAGGGAGCTTGCTGCTGATTACAAAGCTTTTTTTTTGTATTTTTATTTTTTTCTCTAAATTGAGAAAGTTAGATTAGACACATACCAAAAGATTTGTATGAATCACGATATGACCAAGAATCAACAAAAATTAAGAAAAAAGATTAGAAAATAAAGATAATGATAAAGAGGAAAGGTTGCTATTGTTGGCAAGCACCACTGACTACAGCGTTCAGTTTTAATTAAACAAAAAGCTTTTGAAAATAACTCGCACATTAAACCAAACTATCAACGGCCACTAATATCAATGGCGTTCAGTTCTCTCACCCTCACACTGTTTTCTTTTTATTTTCTTTAACAAATAGTTACATTATAATAATAAGGTAAATACTTTTTTTGTGTGCATGCCACCATTGTCCGGATTTTGAGTCAGACTTGTTGTTTCTATTTCTTTCTTTTGTCCTGGATCATTGTATCCAAAACTTGGAATCCGGATATTCCCGTTTTACGGTGCCCAGGTCATCCTCGCAGCCATAACAAAGGTTTTATTTTCTATTTTTTATTGAGTTTAAGATTAAAAATAAATAAATTCTATCCCAGCCTCCCCTACGGAACCACACCAAACTCTGTGGAGTTAAATAATAATAATACATCGTCACTGGGATATGCAGTTACCCGAGCTAAGGAGAGACGACCAAGCAGATAAAAATGAAAAGGGCATCCACGTGGAATGATAGGCCAATCAGTGGGAGATAACGTTATCAAATACTCTGAACATGGACTCGATGGGTAATGGTAGACGTGGCAAGTTGTGAGTGAAGAGCTAAAATAAACGCTAGATCTCAGGAGGATCAAGTTGGAAAAAGTGGAAAATGACAACAAGAGAACTGGTCTTTTAAGTTGAAAATTTATTTAAAAATCATCAATAATACACGCGCACATATATACATACACACACGTACCCGGGGCGTGGTGAGGTATTGGACCTTCTCACAGAGAGTTGTTAGGGCGGTTACTTATTTGACACGTATTACCATTTTTCATGGGTGTACAATAGCTGTATTCTGTCTCTATTTTTTTTTATTACATTGAGAGTCACAAAATAATAATAATAATCATAATTAGGAGAAGGAGGAGTACTGTATAGATTGGGTGAATGTCTTGACTTACCTTTCTATGTGTACGAACGTCTCAGCTGCTATTAAATATGAGTTGGGCTGTGTTTGATTGATTTAAATGGTAGACTAATAATCTAAGCATTTGCTTGCTTAACTTTTTATAGTTTTTATGACATGTGACATATAGTATTGAATGGCCAATTTTGTTTTTCTTTTATTACCCAGCCTTAACTACCGTATTTTCTCTCTTACTTCTATCCTTAGCAAGCCTCCTTTTTTCTTTCTTTCTTTTCCTACCATTAACAAATATAAATTAAAATATATATATATATATATATATATATTAACTTAAAATATTATATCACACAAAATGAACCCTAGACATGTTTAATGTAAATTCAATTGATAAAAATAAAATGACAAAAATATGAAATCTTCAGGACCAAATAACATTTACGTACTCTTAAAACTTGTAACACTTTTATCAATTTAACTTAAAGTATAAAAAGAAAAATTAAATTTTGTCAAATGATCTTATTTCCAACTCAATAATGAGAGTTCCGGGCTTATAATTAATCATATGACATCACTCAAGTAACAAATATTAATGTTATGTTTTAGACATTGTGATTTTATATAATATTTTTAGCATGTTACATTATTTATATAAATTCTGTAGTAGCATATATACCCACAATCCTCAATTGAGTTGAGCAATTGTGTTTTACTTAAAGATTAAGTTAATACACAAAGTTATTTTTCAATGTATCACAAAAAAGACCTTCACAATCGAAGACCTTGGACTAATGTTACAGGTTTAGTTATTACCTTCTCCTTAAAAAATGTCTAATAGGGTATGTAGTACTCACCCTTATAAATCTTAAGGATACCTTTTTTTATTCAATATGAAATTCTATTACATTCAATCTTGTGATATCTATGTCACATTAGGGCTCGTTACATTCCCATTCTATCTATCTTGAGACTTATAGACCTTTCACAAAAGCATTCGTTATATATAGGTATTTGGGAAGACATCAAAATCAGAATGAGTTTATCTTTGATAATATCTGTCACGTGCTAAGTTATTACATTTTTTTTTCTAAAAAATATGTTTAATAGGGTATGTAGTACTCACTCTTATATATCCTAAAGATAACCCTTTCCTATCCAATGAAGGATTCTATTACATTAACCCTTTTAAAGGTTAGCTTATATTTCTAGTAATCATAGCACTATAAAAGTATAAATTGAAATGGATGGTATTTTATCTTATTGCTTCTATCAATATTATTGTATAATTCAACACTTTTATCTTAATTATTTTAATTAAATATGAGGTATGGAATGTGTCACTCTCGTATAGTTTAATTTTATATTTTTTGATATTATGAATACATTTATTCTATGAAATAAAATCAACATTGCATATAGACTTATTTTGAGTATGACCAATTATTTTTATAGTTTCGCTCAATCAAATGGCCCATGATATTATTCTTATTATATAAGAGAGATAAATATTATCTTGATTGCACACATTCTTTAACATGAATTATAACATATCTTAATATTTTTTTATGGTCTATCTTATTATAGATAATATTTAAAAATATCAAAAATATATTATTTTCAATGTTGGAACTACGGTGATTTTAAGTCTAAGAATCACTTACACTATTGTTACTATAAAAATCACTTATAACATTTATATAATGATACATGAAACATTCTCATGGTTTGTCATTTTAATATATTAATTTACTAACTTGTACTCATATATATTAACTTAATATTTCATATGATAACACACATGTTATTATCAATCACTATATAAACTAATCTTTATGCATTATTGTTACCCTATTTACAATAATAATTAAGACATTTAAGAATAGCATTTAACTAATTAAACCTATTATTTTAACGGCGTTATTACATTTATTAAATACATAAATATATACTAATGAAATAACAAATGACACACACACACACACACACATAAATCGTCAATGTAATGATACATAAACAAATATACTAAATATCTAAAAATATTATTAGATTTAAGACATATACTAATAAAACTTGGTTATAGAATACAATAAGTGATACATCATAATATTTATCACAATGATTGCTATATATATGTAAAATAACTTGTATGTTTTTATATTTATGTTAGCACATTAATGAGTACTTAAGCTTGGTGGCCTACTACTAAGTATTACATTTGACATTGTTCTCTTAATTTTGGATAATTTTTTCATCGCAATTATACATTAAATTATAAAAGATGTAATTGCTTTATGTAAGTTATTCAACTTTCCATCCTCTAGCATAATTTATGGTATGTTGCAATCAATGCTTCAAGTTGTATGATAGGGTACATCAGATGGTGATCTTGTAAAGGGTACATTTTACCTAAATATCAATGTTGTTCAATATATGTTGAAGGTGTATGATGGATTGCAAAGGTCTTGGTCAATGGTTGACACTGTGTACATCCTAATTAGGGTGTGTGGAGATGACTGGGTGGCATGTGCTATGAATTTAGCCTCGTAACTTACCACGATGCATGAGTCATAACCAACCTTAAATTTAGATATTGAGTTGAGCAACTTGATGCATATATTATGTAAACTCTTCCCTTATATTATGCAATAAGGTAAATTGTACAAGAAGCGGGGAGATTTAGTTGACAACATTGTAATAACATGTTTGACCTTGTGATGAGATACCTTGTTAGATACAAAAAAAAAGTGATTATAGTGTGTTTGTGTATGAATTTATTAAGTATTTAAGACTTAACAAACCATCATATTTTACACACAATATCATGCCTTGAAAAATATGAAATAAATATGTGAATATTGTAATAAATACTTTATATTTTTGTAATTTTTTGTGATGACTAATTTATTAAAAATTTGAATGAAATTGTATGACTTTTAAATATTATGATTTAAGTATAATTTTAGAATAATTTAGGGTCATTCTACAAATTTATAAAAGTTTTCTATAAATACCCAAAATTTTACTCTTTCTATATCTACCCCGCACCTTTTCTTTCGAAGAATTTTCCAACTTACTTGAAGCCACTCTACAACAAAGTACTTTTTTGATCTTCGATTGACACTATTTTCGAATAGCATGATCTATTTGATATTGTTGTTCCACCATCGATCTCACCTCAATGTGAGCTAACACTTCATAAATTTTCTTTTAAAATTCTAAAATTCCTTAAATCCTACTTTTGGCCCAACTTAACCTCTTTTTTAGAAATCGAACACATTAGTAGAATCATACCAATGAGTAGAATAAAACATTAGAGTTAGACCAAAAGGTCGCCAAAATTTTTTGTCAACATTGCTGGAACTACAAATATTTGGCTAGATTTGTGGCAAATGATATATCAAACTTTGGTAAATGATCATTTATCCTTATTGAGCACTAGATTTTTGTCAATCCTTCATTTTTCCTTACTTTAGGTGATGTGGATAATAAGGAATGAGTTAGGATGCTCGAAAATTTAGGGATACATGAAGTGGGCTTTTCAACTGCTTATAATATTAAGTATACTCTTATTGGCTTCAATTTTGATTATTAGATTTATACTATAAGATAATGCATGTTTTATTTGGAATACTTAGGTTTCAATTTAATTGGTTTAAAATATAGTAGCTATTCACCTTATCTTGTTACAATTTTAATAGATTATTATTATTTCGACTTTCTTTCAAAGATTTCAGGACACTTTAAATTTTTGATTAATAGAATAAGTTTTAATTAATAATTTGACTTTTTATTTTAAAATTACTAACATCTATTTGATAACGTGACATACATGCATGATGCATTCTTTGATTCTAGATGATATGCTAATTTTTAGTTTTAATGTAGTAACTTGTTATAAAATCTTGCAATGAATAACAATTTAATTAGTAAGTTTGACTGTACAAATTTGTCCACTTTAGTCCCAATTTTACAAATTTATAGAATCTTGAATTTTATCCCCCACAAGTGCAAACTTTGAAAATTTTTGATATCCATAAATTTTAAGTTTATGTAATAGCCATACCAACTCACACTTAATAGTTGCTGCCAATTAGTCTTAAAATTTTGTAATAAGTATTAAGAAAACATTTAATAATTACATTATGTTATAATAACAATCTAAGAACAAGTTGTTAATAATACATATTTCAACTTGCTTGCAACTTAATATCCACTAATTAGTCTTAAAATTTTATAATAATTGTTAACAAATATTTAGTGATTACATGATCTTATAATAACAATTTAAGAACAAGTTAATGATACATATATCACCTATACTATGGTCAATCAGTGGGAAGAGTAAATTAGATTTTGAAAAGTCACTTGATTGTGGCCAACTTGCTTGTTTGCGACAAGAACAAGCATCATGACATAAATTTGATTATTTTCATTTCAATCGACGGCTGCGACGAACATAGTACTCACGTGGCAGTATGATGACAGCAATATAAATGATTCAATTGGATCTCTAGTGACCATCATACGCACATGCCAGAATAGCCAATTTCTTGATATCCAAAGCGCCTGTAAAGCATTAACCTAAGTGCAAAATTGTAAAAGCCACCAATTTCAACAAACACAAAGTTAGAAATGAGAGAGAGAAACTTGAAAGTTTTTTTAGTTATTATGAATTTGTATTTTTGCGGTCTAACATACAAGATTTTTTATAGCTTGTAAAATGTGGACTAAAATGTAAACTTTTCAAAGTTAAACCCCTTTTCAAGCATACAAAATACGATTATTAGTTCATAAAAGAGAAATATAAACATGAAGTTTCATAAGAATCACAATTCAAGGATTTCAAAACTCATACCTTCAAGGATAAAATGCATGATTTTAGAAGTTTGTAAAATAAGGACTAAAATGCAAATTTTCAAAGTTGAAACCCGTTTCAAGCACACACCGTGTCACTATTACTTACAAATGAGATAGACAAACATGAAAAATTTTCAAGAATCAAGTTGAAAGATTTCCAAATTTGTACTTTTGTGGCCAAAAATGTATAATTGTTTGAAAAAACAGGACAAATTGCAAATTTTTTGAAGTTTGATTTTGAACACACGCATTTTTCTGCCAAACTTCATGTTTGTCGATCACCAAAATCTCCAATTTTTCGATCACAACAACTGCGTTTTTTTTGTTTTTTCTGCCAAAATCAACGAGAAGACATCCCAAACACAAAAATCAACATATTCATCAAATCCTCAAAAAAAAAGAAAAGAAAAAGATTTTGGTGGTTGATTTGGCTGAAAAATCAACTGTTATCGAACATCAAATACCAAAAATTAGAAAGTATCCCAACTAAAAGTTTTGAGAGAAAATATTGTGTGTTAAACATTATAGTTTCTAGTACGGGAATGAAATAGAAAAGAAAAAGATTGTTCATTTATTTAATTTTTGGGAGTGGAGGGCATTTTCAATCAAATTTGATTCTCTGATTATTTTGGTAAAACAATGCTAATTTTTTGTATGCTGTTTATAGTCAATGAAAGCATTTGAAGTTTGAAAGAAAAATTGTTGATTTATCATGAAAACGGCATTTGTTTAGATAATTGTATTGCCAATATCGTCCTTGCTTTCTGGAGGTTCTCTGAATTTATGGAACAGACACAAATTTGGAGTTCCTGAACACTACGGGTTGCATGAATTCGAGGGAACAGAGACAAATTTGGAGCTCCTTGAACACTACGGGTTGCATGAATTCCTCAAATTCATTGCACCCAGTGAATCGCAATATGCTGAACAAAAGGGTAAGCCGTCATTTGCTCTACTATCTGCTTTGTGGTTATGAATGGCCCCTGCAAACCAGTAAGATCAGTTGGACAGTTTGCTTATTCAGGATGTCAACTCTCAGTGGACAACTAGATTTCTGTCATGAAATAGATGCAAATAATTGCCATGTAATGTTGAGGAATTTACGAACTGCAATTGAAGAACACTGTTGCCGCCTGCCATGAATAAAATTGAAGATGACAATACTGTCCTGGGGCCGTAAAAGGTTATATCAGTTTTGGAAGTGCAGTTTGCACACTCTTAGAAAATATTTGTCTCTCGAGTGGATAGAATGCTGCTGATTTACCAGTGTCAACGAAGACTACACTACATTGTCAATAGAGAGATGGATATCAGCAGTTCAGTGGATACTTGGATACATTCATATTCTTCTGAGTTTGTTTAGTCTAGTTCGATTTTTAACCAGTTGCATTGCTTATAATTTAATTTACTTCCACCGGTTGCACTACTAAATTACAGGGTCCAGATGGTGAATCACAATTTAGTCCTACTTATTTTGGATTATGGAGCATCCAATATCCGAATGTCCTTTCCTGTTTGAAAGAAGTGTTTGGACCGACAAGCTTTTGATGATTTATTATGGCATAAATGATTTTGTTGGTTTGGTTAAATTAGGTCTAAATCCAGACACAATGTGCGTTGAGAAAAACAATTCATGAAAATTTTTTAAATTATTTTATATTTAAGGCCATTTATATAAATAATTAATTTTATTTTTTTCTTATTAACTAAATAAATGTTAAAATTTTTAAATAATTTTGTTCTCATATAAGTATTTATATTTTGATGCTTGCACTTCTACACTTAAATATATATATATATATATATATATATATAAAATTTTACTTTATCTAATAATATCATTATAATTTAGTGATAATTATTATATATTTCTTAGGTTTTGAGTTTGATTGATAACAATTATTTTTTATTTTATTTGTAACAAATAATATAATTTAATTATGAGTTCAAAGGTGGACCTGAAGTTGAGCCCATACTTGGATATATATTCAAGAGTGACTGTGCAGAGACAAAATGGTCCAAAATTTATGAATTGCTTAAATTGATAAAAAAGAAATTAAGTTAATGATTTAGATAAAATGATCTTAAAAATAAGTTTATTTTTAAAATTTTTTAAAACAATATCTAAGGCGTGTTTTTAATTATATTTTCTGAAATTTGATAAAATTATACATAAATGTAAATTTTTTTAAAAAAATTAATTAAAAATACTTTATTAATAATAACATCATTGTATTTAATTATTAGTTAATTAATTAAAATAATAAAAGGATTAAGATAACATTATATATATAATTTTAAATTAGTAATATTTTTTATATTTTAATATTTAATTTAATTAAATAAATTTTTTATATTTTTAAATTTTTGATAATTTTAATAAAATAATATTATAAATTACTTAATTATATAAAATTATAAATAATTTAATTTAATAAAAATAATAATATAAATATATATTATAAAATTTATTTATTTATATATGATTATTTTAATCATAATAAAATATTTTTAAATCATTAAATAATTTTTATTATCAATTAGACATGAATATTTTACTATAATTAAAATAAATCCATTTCAAACAAATAATTTCTAATACTTATTATAATTTAAAAATATTTTCCTAATTTTTTAAACTTATTGTTTTAAATTATATACACTAAAATTGTTTTTAATTATTTCATAAAAATTTTGTGTGATTAGGCAGCTGTGAAGTATTAAAAAATATCCCGATTTTATAGTACAAAGCCCTTACCAACAAAGTTTAATTATTACCCACTCACAAGACCAATAACAAAAACAAATTTGATGGATCAGATTTCTGGCTTGAATTCTCGAGAAAGAAAAATCGCTCAGTCTAATCAACGTCGATCATCTGGGGAAATAATCATCACATCCATCCATCCAATTTTTAATGCAAAATCACCAATCATTTCAAATTAGATAAATTTAAAGGTGGATCAGATTTCTGGCTTGGATTCTCAAAAAGGATCGAGAAACAGATCGCTCAGTTTAATCAGCTTCGATCGTTTGGGGAAATAATCCTCATTTCCACACTCACTCATCATTCAGAAATCACAACTCTTTTCTTTTTTTAAAACAATCGACTGGGACACTGAGAAAAATCGCAAACAATCGGACAACAAAAACAAAAAATTATAACAACAATGAGACGGATTCATTCCATACATCGCTTTATTTTATTCTTTTTATTTTTTTTAAATAAAAAAGAAGGAGGACATTTATCCAGATCTGCAAAAAGAAACAGGCAAACGACCTAGAAATCTTAAAAGAAGAAATTCTAGATTTGCAGAATGGGAGCAAGTGTTGCGTCGGCTCATACACGGCGCTCACGATTCAAAGAGGGCCAGTAATCAGTAATCGACGCTTTCACATAATTATTCGGAAATAAATTAGCTTTGAAAACTAAGACCTTACAACGACTATTACAGACAGAAAGGCTCCGAGTTGGAGATTGTTGATTGAGTGTGCTGCGCAGAAACTGCAAATGTTATGTAATGTACGTCGGAACTGACTGTGTATTTATAGGACTAGGGTGGGCTGTCTTTCAAAACCCTAGTACTTTTTTTATATAATATACCGCTTGATTGCCGCCGCGCCTCACCCTTTCGTTTTTGCTATTGCAAAAAGTTATCAAACAATGACGGTCTGATCCCAAGGTTTGGCAAATCTGACAAATACACCCCCCACTCCCTCATTTTCAAAACATTAATGTGAATTTTCTATAAAAACAATTTAAAAGGCTCAAAACGAGACAAACTAGACAGAAGGACAAATAAATTAGCCATTGTGAATAATAATTATTGTGAGCAATGATCATTATAAAAAGTAATAGTTGTAAAATTTAAAAAATTAACTGTTAAAAATTTGTGTATATAAATCTATTCTTGTAAACAATAAATTTATTTATTTTTCCATTAATGCTTTTTTTACATTAAAATTTTTTTTTATTTGTTTGTTAATAGCTTTTCACATTATATCAGAGCAAGTTTCGTTATAAATCTATTTTTTATTACTTGTTAGTTCTTGGTGTATCAAGACATTCTCTTTTATAACCTAATTAAAAAAAAAGGGCATGTCGTATAATATCGAGAGCAAAAATTTCTTCAAGGGGGTTAATAATGATAGTAACATAACACCACTTTGAAACTTATCACATTTTTCTTGAATGAAAAAATTTACTCAATTTGGCTAAATTTCGCTGAAAGAGCATTAAATGAAAAACTGGCATCGAATTTTGTCAATGAAAGAATCACAAAACCCACTAGCACATCAAGTGAAAATGTGAAGAATGGTGTTATAATAATAACTTGGTATACACATAGATTTTGAATTCCATAGAACCAACTTTTGTAGGTATATTCTCAAAGATTGAAACTTTTAAAGCACTTAGTCTATTAGGAGACAATTTGATCATCAAGAAAACTTGATGACCATATATGAGTTGAAGCACTTTATTAACAATAGTGGAAGTGATCCAATAAAGTACAACGCTAAAATTAAGGAGCCATAGAATGAACTTCAATTCTTAAGGCCGAATACTACTAATATTGAAGAAGTGGAAAATAGAGCTAATAAGAATCTTGTGATATCATATTTCATAGGTTTGGATTTTGACTACAAAGATGTTTGAAATTATATCCTTAGAATTAAGCCTTTGCCTCATTATAATAATGTTGTAAACAAGGGTAAATAAAAGTACCTGTAAAGAAAAGTTTTGAATAAGAACTCAAGCAAAGTTGAGAGAGGTAGTTTGGTGGACAACAAAGAAGAAGGTGTGATGGTTTAAGGAGCAAAAGTCAAGACTAAGTATAGTAAATGTGGACGCATGCACAGCCTTAAAGGTAAATGTTAAAAGTATGGTCATTGCTAGATGCTAGGTCATACTAAAGAAAAATATTAGGTCCTTAATCCACATCTTAAGCCAATTAACTTCAAGGAAAAGGCATCACCATAAGGTGCTCAAAATGCGACCAAAAAAAAAGAACTCAAAACTTCTTAAGAATTTGACAAAACTATTTCAGAACCATCTCCTAAACTCCTCTTGAGGTATGATTTCTAACTCACATTTTAAGTTTAACCCTTGAGTTATTGATTCAGGTGCTATTAATTATATGTTTAAAAATAAAAATATGGCATCTAGAATAGAAATCCTTGAAAACTTTAAAAATGTAATAATAATTAATGATAGTAAAAATAACTATTAAACGATTAGAAAATATTAAAATTTTATCTAAGGAAACGTATGGTCTTTATATGTAAAATTTTTTATCAAATTATTTGTTAGTAAAATAACAAAAGACTTAAATTGTCGTGTCATTTTTTACCTCAATAAGATGATATTTGACGACATACTAACCAAGAAGCAGATTGTTAAGGGAACATTACATGATGGACTCAATTTTTTAGATAGCACCTACCAATTTTTTAGAGTTGAGGAAGACTATAAACTTCAAAAACTTTAGTGTGCAATATTAGGCTATCTTTTTAGTATTATTATGTGTAAAATGATTCTGAAAATGAAGTTTAGTGATTTTAAATAATGTGTAGCTTGTAATATAGAAAAATTAACTACATTTCTCTTTGTACATTCAAAAATTTATTATAATGAAATATTTGATTTTATACACTCTAATCTATATACTTATTTTTTAGAATCTTATAATGGCCTTAAATATTTTATGACATTCATTGATCACAAGTCTAGATACACTTAGATATACTTGATTAAAAATAAATTGAAGACCTTTTCATGTTTTAAAGAGTTTGTATCCTTAATTGAAAATCAATTTAGCAAAAGGATTAAAGTTCTTAGAGCGATAACAAGGGAGAATAAACTAGTAATGTCTTTGAGAATTACTTGAGCACTTTAGGGATAGTTTACCAAATGACTTGTCCCCTACACACTTGAACAAAATTTTGTGGCCGAGTGAAAAAATTGACACATTTTAGATGTAGGAAGGTCATTGATGTTTCATCACAATGTCCCTAAAAGATATTGAAATGAAGCCATTTTTACAGTCATACATTTGATAAATTAAATGCTTTCAAAATTATTAAATAGAAAATCTCCTTTTTAATTGTTGCATAATAAGCAACCAAACTTATCTTATCTGAAGGTATTTTAATTGTTCTTGTTATGTTCATATTCCTGAATATGCTGGAGATAAAGTGAATCATAAAAGTGTAAAGTGCATATTTTTAAAGTATTGCATTAATTAAAAAAGATTTTAAATATTTAAATCTTTTTATAAATAAGAAATTTTTGTCAAGAAATATTACTTTTTTAAAAAGGGATCCTTACTTTAATTTTATTAAGTTTGTGATAATTTTTCTTGGGTTAAAAAATTTGTAAAAGACACATTTATTTTCCCTGTACAATCTATTGAATTGACTTCCTAAAAAGTAAATATATTCTTAATTTATTTACTATTTTCAAGTAAAACTCTAATTTATTTATTTTAATTTAATTTATTTATTTTGTTATGATTTATTCCTATTTGGTACTAAGTTTTATTATATGTTTCTCATAATGTTAAATGATAATTGACTGAAAATAATTATCATTAATATATTATTATATTATATCAAAATCTTAATTTATGATTTTTCATTAATATATTTTTTCATAACTGTTTGTTTTAAAATCACCACTACGATGAGTTAAACAGATAGATGGTTCGTTTTCTCTTTCCGAGAAGTGGCTTTAGACATTGTTTTTGTGGACTTAAATTTCACACAAACGTCGGATTAATAGTCATTTCACAGTTATCATTTAACGACAAGAAATAAAACACTGGAAAAATAACCAGAATAGTGAACATTGACCACCAACATAAAGTAGGAAGTCAAGGCACGCAAGTGAACTATATCTTAAAGGTCATGTTTCACCCGGTGTAAGTAGAGGCTTCCTAGTGCAAAATACAATATGTGGGATAGTCAGATCGTCGGTGCAGGGAGCACTACCAAATAGAACAACGTGGAATAACAAGACTTCGGTTTATTGTGAAGAAAAATAATGGAGCAAAATACATCTGCTTGACAAAAGCAGAACGACAATATGCAAAGAGGAGAAAGCATAACAAAGAGAACAATTGAACTTTAATCAGTAAAATGGTCCTCTACAGTTATTTTTATTGTCAAATTCAACATTTGTAAAAATAGCCATCAAATTTGTACTTTGTATTAACAATAAAACAAAGCAGTTCTGTCATACTTAAACAATATGCACCACCGTGAGCTAACACTTAATGTTCTTATTGACTGCATCTTAATTTTCATTTTTCTTGCATCACTAATTTTGTAATATAATATATTGACATAAAAATATGTGAAAATCTACTTACTTTTAGATCCTAAAACACTTGAAAATAATGAAAGGTGTTTATAAAAAAATTTAAAATTTCAAACTAATAAATCAAAACACATTAAAATTTATTACATTAAATGAATAAATATTTAACTAATCAACTTATGTCTATTGTAAACTAATTTTAATAATAAATTTAATTAGCAATTGATAAAAGTAATAAAAGTAAATTAAATACAAAAATTTATTATCAAAAATAAATTTTATGAAAAACTTTTTCACAGAATAAAAATTCTTTGAACTGATAACAAGTTACTAAAATATTTTACTAGTAAAGAAGAATTTATAAAGATTGATTTTTTTTAAGAACTTTTGTAATTTAATTTTGATTAATTCCCTTAAGTAATCCACTTCAAGTTATTTTATTTTTAAAATATTAATTTTTTTTTCAATAGAATTTTTGAATGTCATTTTTATAAGATTAAAACTTCTAATTATCAATAACAATTAAAATTTATTATTAAAGTTGTAAAGTTGGATTTATAAAGAAAAAAATTTAAAAATCTTTAAAGAAAAAATACCCATGTAAAATTTTCTTATAAAAATATGATTTGTATTTTTTTTGAAAAAATTTAGAAGATGAAATTTTCGCTTGAGAAACTCTATAAATACATAAAATGAATATTCCCAACATTGGGTTAAAATTTTGAGTATTTACAAATTTTTTAGTGAGTTATTATTCATGCAAGGGGATACTGTTTATGCATATTAGTGTTCATAATCACTGTTTATTACTCGTGCAGTATGCAAGCGCAGCTTAAGTGAACTGCCGAAATTGTACGGCTGCTTGAATGAAAGTTGAGCTGAAGTCGAACGTTGAGGTACTCTTTGCTACTATTCATCACTGTTTATGTATCATTGTTTATGATACTGTTTACCTCGCTCGGGCGGGAATCAAGCGGGTGCCGAGCTCTAGTTTTATGTCCCTCAAATACTATTCATCTATGTTCACAATTACTGTACATGTTTTACTGTTTATTTATTACTGTTTATCATTTTAATTATTTTAGTACAGAATGAACTAATATCAAATATAAACTTAATAATATAACTTCTAAAATTATTATATATCAAAATAATTTTTTTTTAAATAAAAAATCAAAATAAAATTTGTTTGTTTGCATTAGAACAATCATGCACATAGAATATACGGATATTAATTAATTTTAAATAAAAATTCTCATGTTGAAAATTATAAAGTAGTATTATACATGATATATTTGTTAAAAAAGTTTATTTAATCAAGTATTGATTTTGAATATTATCAGAAAAGGAAAGAAAAAGAGTACTGATTTTGAGCTATGAGTTTTGGCTTTCTTGCTCTCACTTTACATTCACACCCCCGACATTTCAATTTCATGTTGTGCTGGTCATTTTGACAAAGTCCTTCTATATAAGTGTCTGAATCTGAATCCTCTTTCTCATAAAGCCAATTCGATTGAAAAAGGGAATTCATAGATTGCCATTCCACGCTCAACACTTGTCGTGTTAATATGTTCTATGTTTTTGAATTGTACTAATTCTAACCAGAATTGTTGGTGTTTCACTAAGAAAAGAATAACAGCTTTGTGTTACCAATTGATGCAAGGCAAGTACTATAAATCAAAGGAGAGGAAGTTCCGTGAATATAGAAACTTTCTTAATGTCACGGAAAGAATAGAATATTTGGGTGGTGTCTTTTTACTCAACCAGAAATCTGGAATCTACTCTTTGTTTTCTCCAAACTCACTTTTAACGAATGTTCTTTTGCCTACTCTTCCTTCCACCTTTCTTTCTTTCACGAAAGAAATAAGAAATTATTCAAGCCATTGGCCGTGCACGCATCCATATAAATAGAAGATGCATCTCAACTCAACTCAATTCAGTCGGATCTAATTAACAGAATATATACAAAACTTTGAGCTTTCTAAATACAAAAATGGCTGCCTTAAAACGATCTGATTCTATAGCCGATAGCATGCCAGATGCCTTGAAGCAGTGCAGGTACCATATGAAGAGATGCTTTGCGAAATATGTTGGCATGGGAAGAAGGTTATTGAAACTTCATCATTTGATGGATGAAATGAATGAGGTCATTGATGATGAAAATGAAAGGAACCAGGTGTTGGAGGGTTTACTTGGCTACATTTTATGCTCTACTCAGGTTCTTCTTCTTCTTCTTCATTTTATTACCTTTTGATCACTATATTTGCTATTAGGAAAAGCGAGTTAAATATCAAATTGGTAATATTTGTATTTGATTGCAGGAAGCTGTTGCTACTCCTCCACATGTAGCATTTGCCATTAGATCAAATCCGGGATGCTGGGAATATGTTAAAGTAAGCTCTGACGATCTCTCAGTCGAGGCTATCACTGTTGCCGACTTCTTGAAATTCAAAGAATTGGTCTGTGATGAGAACTGGTACGTCCTGTCCTCTTATCTTCATTCGATTTTCTGACAGTTTTGAACATTATATAACATGGATATCAAAATTTGACATTAATCATAATCACAGGGCAACAGACGAAAATGCGCTGGAAGTGGATTTCGGTGCATATGAATTCTCTACGCCACACCTGACTTTATGTTCTTCAATTGGAAATGGACTTAATTTTGTTTCCAAGTTTATCACTGCAAATCTCAGTGGACGGCTCGAGAGTGCTCAGCCTCTTGTGGATTACTTACTCTCTTTGGATCATCAAGGAGAAGTATATACATGCTGTACAATGCTAGCTTATACATGAATGAAAAATTGATTACGCAAGCAATTTTTTTTAACAATCTCTTATTTATTTATTTGCAGAAACTTATGATAAATGAAAACCTCAACACTGCTGAAAAGCTACGGATGGCACTAATAATAGCAGAAGTATACCTCTCAGCACTAGCCAAAGATGCGCCATATCAAAATTTTGAGTTGAGGTTTAAGGAGTGGGGGTTTGAGAAAGGATGGGGGGACACTGCGGGAAGAGCAAAAGAGACAATGAAATCACTTTCCGAAGTACTACAAGCTCCGGATCCTTGGAATATGGAGAAGTTCCTCAGTAGTCTTCCAATAATATTCAATGTTGTTATTTTCTCTCCTCATGGCTACTTTGGCCAAGCTGATGTCCTCGGCTTGCCAGACACTGGAGGGCAGGTAAGAGGAACATTTGATTCAGGATGTATAGCAACTATTTTAAAGATATTTATACTATGAAATAAGATGACAACGTTTGCAAATGTAAATAGGTTGTTTACATTTTGGATCAAGTGAGAGCTTTGGAAGAGGAACTGCTCCTCAGAATTAAGCAGCGAGGGCTTAATGTCAAGCCTCAAATTCTTGTGGTAAGTAGTCAAGTTTGATAACATAACATGAATGAATCATGAATTCCATTCCTGATCAATTCAATATTTAAAACACAACAGGTAACTCGACTGATACCAGATGCCAGGGGAACAAAATGCAACCAGGAATTAGAAGCAATTGAGGGTACAAAGTATTCCAACATTCTACGGGTTCCATTTAAGACAGAAAAAGGAATCCTCCGCACATGGGTTTCTCGTTTTGACATCTATCCCTATCTTGAGAGGTTTACTCAAGTATGCATGCATCCTTTTCTTCTTCTATTCTATGAAGGATTATATCAATTCCTCCATTCTCTACTCTTTACTAATTGTTCTTTACCTTTCAAAATATTCTATCAGGATGCTACAGCAAAGATCCTAGAACTCTTGGATGGAAAACCAGATCTCATTGTTGGAAACTATACAGACGGTAATTTAGTGGCATCTCTCATGGCCAGTAAACTTGGGATAACTCAGGTGAGCAGCTCATCTATTTCTTTGATAGTTTAATATGCAGCTATAAATTTAACTAATTGATTTTTGTTAAACTAAAAAATTAGGCAACTATTGCCCATGCTTTAGAGAAGACCAAGTACGAGGATTCAGATATTAAATGGAAGGAATTAGACCCAAAATATCACTTCTCATGCCAATTCATTGCGGATACAATTGCCATGAATGGAACTGATTTCATCATAGCAAGCACATACCAGGAGATTGCTGGAAGGTTAGAACTTAGAAATATGTCTCCTTTCCAGGAGCCTGAGTAGCATAGAATTGAGTTGTTTCTTTCTCTGAATTCTAATGTTGTTTTTTTGTACGTACTTTTAGCAAAGATAGACCAGGACAATATGAAAGCCATGCTGCTTTCACTCTACCAGGACTCTGTAGAGTTGTCAAAGGCATCAATGTCTTTGACCCAAAATTCAACATTGCTGCTCCTGGTGCTGATCAAACGGTCTACTTCCCTTACACAGAGAAACAGAAAAGGTTTACAAAATTTCAACCTCAGATTGAAGCATTGCTGTATAATAGAGAAGACAATGATGAGCACATGTAAGTGTTCGACACTTCTTAGAGCCATTCGAATTTGATGAAGCAATCAAGCAAAGCAAAACTAACATCTCGCCTTCATGTATGGCATTTGAAAAACAGTGGCTATCTTTCGGACAGAAAGAAACCAATTATCTTCTCCATGGCTAGGCTTGATGTTGTGAAGAACCTGACAGGACTAACTGAATGGTATGGAAAGAATAAGAGGCTGAGAAACTTGGTAAATCTTGTTATAGTGGGCGGGTTCTTCGACCCTTCAAAATCAAAAGACAGAGAAGAAACTGCTGAGATTAAAAAGATGCATTCATTGATTGAAAAATACCAACTTAAGGGACAGATGAGATGGGTAGCAGCACAGAGTGACAGGGTCAGAAATGGAGAACTCTACCGATGTATTGCCGATACTAAAGGAGCTTTTGTGCAACCTGCTCACTACGAAGCATTCGGTCTTACAGTAATTGAAGCAATGAACTGTGGATTACCAACGTTTGCGACAAATCAGGGAGGGCCAGCTGAGATCGTTGTGGAAGGTGTCTCCGGTTTTCATATTGATCCAAACAATGGGGATGCATCTAGCAACAAAATTGCTGATTTCTTTGACAAGTGCAAGCTTGATCCAGGATACTGGAATCAGTTTTCGATAGAGGGCTTAAAACGAATAAATGAATGGTAAGCATAATCAAGCAATATCTTCATTTGTTTTGTTTTGGTTAAGTATGTTCTATTTATTTTGTGTTTGTGTCGTAGCTACACTTGGAAGATCTATGCAAACAAGATGTTGAATATGGGATGCATGTATACCTGCTGGAGGCAATTGAACAAGGAGCAGAAACTAGCAAAGCAGAGATACATTCAAATGTTCTACAATCTCCAATTCAAAAACTTGGTATGCACTAAACACTTTTTAATTTTATATTGCTTAACTATTAATTACTTAAATCAATAAATGAATTCCGGAATTACATGTTGGAACATTAATTGATTTTACAGGTGAAGAATGTACCTGTTCCAATTGAAGAAGCCCAGGTTCAGGCTCAGATTCAGAAACCATCAGACAAAACAATGCCCAAGCAAAGGTGACATGCATATTAAATGAAAATTTAAATTTATTACTATTATTGTAGCATTTTATTTTAAAATAAATGAAACTAATTTCTGTGAAATTTTTGTGTTGCAGCAAACGATCACAGTCGAGATTGCACAGGTAATCCATTACTTGGATCTCGGGTTAAGATAGCCTGACGGCCAGCCTGAAATAAATAAATTATTTATATATTTCGAATATTATATTAACCGGAAACAATTATATCTAAAATATTTATCCAGGTTCTTTGGAGCTTAAAATTCGAAATAGAAAGACAGAAAGCTGGTAATAACCATACATACAGAGTCAAGTTTGTACTTGAACTTGGGAATATATAAATAAGTTTGTCGTCAGCTCAGCATCAGCTGTGATATGAATGAAGTTGTAGGGACTAAGCAACGATACAATATTGACAAATAAAATAACTATTCTGTAATTCTCTCTCTCTCTCTCTCTCTCTTGATTTATGTAAGTTGGCGTAAAAAAATAAAACGGTGAGATTTATTTATAATCATCATAATATTAGTTTGTTATTTATAGAAGTGGCAATTAGCACCATCCAACACATGCACTCCGGTTAGCAAGAATTTTAGGTAGACTAGTTGTCAATATTATTGATAAGATGAGATCATTCAATCAATAAAATAAGAGAATTGACTTTTTTTCACTCACTACCAATTAATATGTTTTCCTCTACTGTGTAACCAAAACTACCAATGTTTACTAAGCTTAAACATAAGTCAAACTTAGCAATTGGAAGCACCTTTGTTAACAAGTCAGCAATATTCAAATTTATGTTAATTTTCTCAAACAAAATATAATCCTTTGCAAGCTCATCCTTGATGAAAAAGTTTTTGATATCTATGTGCTTTCATCTCTCATGGTAGGCCTAACTCTTTTGAGAGTGGAAAATAGTACTTTATTTGTCACTAAAGAGTCTTACAGGTTTAGATTCCTTCCATAGCTCATTATCAAGACCTTTAGACATAATGATTCCTTAATTAATGTTATGAATTCAGTTTCAGTTTAAGATAAAGCATCAATGGTTTGAAGACATGATTTCCAACTAACAACACATTAATTCAAAGTAAATAAGTAACCAGTTGTTGATCTTCTTTGATCTAAATCCCTTGTAAAAATTTGAATTTGAGTAATCACATTGCTTGCTAGTGACTTGTTTGCATCTTTCATAAACCAATCCATATTCTATTTGTCTCTTTCAAATACTGAGTATTCTTTTGACAACTAATGTTATATCTGTTAACTAATTGTATAAGCCAAATCTAGCCTAGCACACACCATTGTGTACATAAGGTTGCCGATAACCTATGCATATATATATAGTAGTTTTTGCATATGCAATTGCTTTTCTCCGAGAAGCTGACAATATGAAATAACGTGTCATTGGAGTTTTGATAGGTTTGCATTCATCTATGTTAAATCTGTGTTAGAATATTTCCTGGTTTAGAAATAGCAACTTTTCATCTCTTTTCCTAATAATCTCCATGCTAAGAATTTTTGTTTGCATTCCTCACCTCTTTCATTTCAAATTATTTACTGAGTAATACCTTCAACTTTATTTCTTTCTTGTATTTATATGTTATAAACATGTTATCAACAGACAACAATAAAAATATAGCTCCACCTTGATTCAGGTGATGAATATAAACATAACTATCATTAAGATTTCTAGAATAACCATGCGCAATCATAAATTTAACAAGTCCCCTGTACCATTGCATAGGACATTGCTTTAAGCTATAAGTAGACTTTTCAAGCAAACAAACATGGTCTTCTTTCCTTGGTTCCTTTAAGCCCTTAGATTGCTCCATAAATCTATGTACCTCAAGTTTCCCATGAAGAAAGCTATTTTAACATTTGATTGATCCAATTCCATATCAAATACAACAACTATTGCTAGTAATACATTCATTGAACTATATCTAACCACAAGAAAACTTTATTAAAGTCTATCCCATGCCCTTGAGTAAAGTCTTAACAGCTAACATTGCTTTGTAACTTGCTAAATAGTCCCTGAAGTGCCTTCATTCTTCTTGAAAATCAATTAACAACTGATAAACTTTCTTTTCTTTATTCTTAGAACGAATCTCCAAGTCTTATTCTTATATAAGGATTCCATTTCGTTAACCATAGCCTTTTGTCACAACACCTTATCTTTCTCGCTTAGAGCTTTCAAATAGGTTCTTAGCTTATCATCATTCAATTCTTTAGCAGATAGTAAAGTGAAGGCCATCAAATATGTATAAACATACCTACATGAAGGTTTAATAGGCCTTCTTGTCATATCTCTTGCTAATTTGTAATTTTTCAATTTTAACTGCTGCTTTAATGGTAAACCTTGACATTATTCTTATTTCTCCATTTTAATTTCAATAACAACTTTCTTAGGTTCATTTGTTGTCTACTCACACGTGAATCTCTTGTTTCAACACATCATAACCTTCTCATTAAAGATTACATCCCTGCTTGTTATACAGTTAGCAAGTTTGTTGTACCCAAAATCAAATTTTAACTTTTATATAACCAATAAAGATATCTCTTACCACTAATTCAAGCTTCCCTTGACTGACATGCACATAAGTAGGACAACCAAAAATTTTGAGATTTTCATAACTTGCAAGTTTGTCACTCCACTTTCTTCAAGTGTCATGAACCCTAAGTTTATAGACAAACTCCTTGTAATCAAGTAACATATTGTGTTCACTACTTTTGCCTAAGATTTTTTGTCTAACTTGGAGTTAGTTAGATGCATCTCGTCTTATCAGGTAATATTCTATTCATTCTTTCTACCAAGACATTCTATTGAGGTGTAATCTTAAAGTTTTATACCTTTCAATTCCATTTTCTTTACAAAATTGATCAAACTCATGACTACAAAAACTTCAAGGTATTGTCAATCCTTAGCCTCTTAACTTTCTTTCCAATTTGATTCTCTTTGAGGCTTTTCCAATCTTTAAACTTTTTAAACACTTGGTTTTTATGATTTAGCATTTAGACCCAAATCTTTCTCAATAAAGCATCAGCAATTTACAAGAAATACCTATCACGACCAAGAGATGGCTGAAGTAGGTCTCCACAAATTTGAATGCATGTAATCTAAGGTTTCTTTAATGTTGTATTCACCCTTGCTGAACCTATCCTTGTATCCTTCCCAAAAGTACCATTTTCATAGAAATCAGTTTACTCTATCTTGTTGCTTCCTAGAAAGGCTTTGTCTGCCCGGTTCCTTTAATCCTTTCTCACTTATGTGGCCTAATCTTAGATGCCATAACTTGATCTTGTTCATTTCTGATTCAAATGAAAAAGAAACACTGCCTATCACATTGGTTCCTTACAGAATAAACAACCCGTTCATCCTTTTGCCCTTCATTATGATCATAGATCCCTTACAAACTCTTAAATTCCTATTTTTTACTTTAAAGGTATACCCTAAATTGTCTAGCATTCCCAAGGATATAAAATTTCTTATTAAATATGAGATATGTGTCACTTAATGAAGGTTTTAACACTACTATTATGCATTCTAAGCTTTATAGTTTTAATCTGAAGGAAAATAAATACATCATTATTCATCATTAGCATCTTTTTCCTTATTAAAAATCTTCATAGGAATAAAAAATGTGCTTATTTGAGGCACATATGAAAGAACATCTTAAATCTAAAATCTACTAACTTGATAGTTTGTGATCAATCACAATAAACAAATTTAAAACCTAATAGTTTTCACAAGATAGGCTGTCTAAGCTTGACTCTTTTCTTCCTAATGAAATAGTAACTGCATCAGTATTTTCATAACTCGCACTTAAAGAGTTTGAATCCTTTGAAACCTTTCCAAAAGCTATATTAGCATTTGTAGGTTTTCCATGCCTTTCTTTTCCTTTATTCTTCCTCTCTAGGAAATCTCTTTTGAAATGTGCTTCCTTCTTGTAGTAATTTTCATTTCCCTTCCTCGTTTTTGACTTGGACCTATCCTTGTTTTGTTCCTTGGCATCTTTCTTTTTGTTCTTCCTTGAGTCAAGGCCCTTCGACAAGCTGTGTTTGATAATATTGATTAATATATATATATATATATATACAATATATAAGCAAATCATTTATACTTATATAGAATATCAATCTTCGAAATCTTCCATTGACAATCGTCAAATTACCATAACAAATTTTCCCTTCCATTTGGGAGAGTATTCATAAAATACTTGTATGAGTCTAGCAAATATTTCAAAAGTATTAACCCTTGATCTTTATCATCCACTTTGATGTCTATTACTTCAAGATCTACAATTATCTTATTATAATTATCTAATGCTCTTACACGATGGTTACAAGTTGTATAGAGAAATTATATAATTGGTATACAATCTGTTTTTCTAAAGATCCATCATAAACAAACTCAATAGTTTCAGCCATAAAAATTCAGTTGTAAGTTACTTTAACACCTCCATTGGAATTCCATCACCTAAACGCAAAATTATGGCATTGTGTGCCCTTTTTAGCAGGTCTTTGTTCTCTTTGTCACTTATGGCTTATGGAAGATTCTTTTCTCACCATCCAAAGCTTCTTCAAGTCCTTAATAAATGAGTAAGGCCCACAATTTCAATCTTCCAAGATTACAAATTTGAGTATGCAATGAGCTTTTCAATATCAAAATTTGAAGAACCCATTTCACCTTAAAACTAGCCTTTAATACTAATTTATTAGAATCTTGATTAATCTTAATCAATAACAAAGCTTAACTCAACGAATACAGATTATATTGAATCAAAATATTCAAAATCAACCAAACACATGAACAAAAAAGAATTTACGTGGTTCGATAATATGCCTACATTCATGAGAGCAAACACTAAATCTAAGCTTTATTTTTAGACTAGAGATTACATAATATAGAAAATTGAATAAATTTTCTAATGAGTACTCATATGCCAGATAATCAATCTAACATTTTGTAAAAAGAAGTTACACTGATTATTCAATAATATCATTTTATTTTGGGAAGATGTTGACAGGCCTTCAGTTTATCACTCGTTTCCATATATTGCCTAAAAGCTAGAGCCACAAATAGAATAAGATACTAATTTGTGATCTCAATTTTTATACCCCCTTCGCATGGTAGTAAGTTCTAGTGTAGTTTTAGAGACCTGGTGCTATCAATTCTACGAGTATTTACTATTCTGACTGGTGTCCAATGCAATATTCCTTCTAGTAATTAAATTCTTGAATTAACAAAAATAGCGCTAATAGCATAGTGCTCGGGTCCCTAATATGCAAATTCCGGTTGAAGAGAATGTCATCAAATTATGGCTGGTTCAGCATATATGACTTTTTCCCAATATACATACAACAACAAACATAAGAGCTAAATATCCGACATAATGTATTCAATTAAAAAATATTGTTATGTGTTAATTTCAGATGAATTACTGATTAAGAAGTCTCTATATCCTCCTTTTACAAACTGATAATGTCATTGTCTTCTTTTGTGTATGGTGAAAAATAACACTTATGTTTATAATTAAGCGAATTTTTATTATTTATATTTGATAACTTAATTCGTGCTTTAAATTATGAATTTCGTTACACAATAGTTTATTTATGTATATTTTGTATGTCACCTAAATTAATATACAATTTTAAGTGAGTACAGTTTGACATAAGTAAAATGTGGCTATATATTAGTGTATTATTATACAATGCTAATTTGTATATTTCTGTCGCATCCTAATGTTTTGAACTATGACAAGCTATCTATAAATAATTTTATCGATATACATCAGTAAGCTTTGTTAACTCCAAGGTTAGATGGTTATATATAATGAAATTTTAAGCCAGTATAAGCTAACAAAATTTGTAATATAATGATTTGTACTATCAGTACATTACCCAAATAAGAAGCATACAAAATTATATATCCCAAATTATAATCCGACAGTATTGTCAACAAATTTTAAGATTTTAATGATGTAAGCATGGATGCATGATAGTATCAGTGCTACTAATAATATATTTGCAGCATTTTCATTGTGTTACAAAAGACGGTTTGACAAAATTTTTTAAACAATTAAAAACTGCATAATATAGTTTTTTATCTAACGTTCATTGAAATATAACGCGTAACTTATATCATGTGCTACAAAATTGCTACTAAATGATATCTTTTAGTAATAGGGCTATTATTTGCACTGAAAAAAAATGCTATTGATTATTTTTGGTAATACCATTTGGGTAATTATCATATCACAATTTTAGAATTATTTCTTAAGAAAAATAAAAATCTGATTATTAATTAAGTAATAAATAAAAAAAAAAAAAAGGGCATCAACAATTGGCATTATTTTTGAAGGTAAAGTTATAGCGAAAAGCTCTAATTGGCGCAAAAATAACAAGTCTATGGATGAGTAAGATGAGAAAAGCTGAAGTGAAAATTTCTACGAGTAGGAATTTAACTTTTCTTATTTGGTCTGAAAACATTGTAGTACACAAGCTTTCAAATCACAACTATGAAACATATCGGGCGCCTCTGTGACATACTAAAAGAACGTGGACTAGATACCAAAAAAAAAAAAAAAAAAATCCCATCTATAAGTGAAAGCTGCGTAATCCGAGCATAAAGCAATAAGTGTTATTACATTATAACAGGCAAACTATAATTCTTCAACAGAATAAACGCCTAAAACCAGAGGGGAACAGATGGGTCGAAAAAAGATGGTAATTTTACGAACTCCGCATAGACGGATGTTTTATTGGAACACTATTTGACAAGAGTCGGGAAATTAAGTGCAGAAGAAAACCCAAATCCATCTCTTCAAGTACAACTGGACTAATAGTTCATAGTTTATTGGTTTTTTATGAAAGACCGGTGGCCAGTTCTGCAGACATAACAAGCCTTTTTGGCAATAACTATTTTACGCAGAAGCAGTAGTAAAAGAAAGGCAAGGAACTTAGATGCTAATGATTTGTTCCCTACAGATGCAAGACTCGTTTTGTTAAAAAAACAGGAAGTCCAGATGAAAGATTCTGACTCCAGGAAATTCTTTAAGAATTACGAACCATTGATCGGTTGAGCAAAATGGTACACTCCAAAGATACTTATTTTAGAACAAAGACCTCCCAACAAACTTAAAGAGAGGAGAATATAAGAGTTAAGAGCAGGGTAATACTGACAAAATAAAGCCCGACGAAGAATTAACTTGAGATCAAGTAGTATTTATTTTGGACCGATGAGAGAATGGCATGAAATTCAGAAGCGACTTTTGGGAGATTTTCATCAAAACTCCTTTCCTTAATCCAATCAGCGACGCTAATTTATGGGATGAGATGTCAGGTTCAAGTGCCAATCAAATTATTCACTAAGCCGGTGTCTCACCACACTTGAGTACTGTATGATGACAAGAGCACGAAGCTAATTGCAAAGACCAGTGCGATATCAAGAGGCATTGTGTTAGCCTGAGAAAAAGTGGTTTGCCTGGCCAGCAATAGGCTCTCTGGAGGTGGCAGCATCCATAGAAAAAATTCATGGGCATTATTCCTATCTTTTTTAACTACATCATGCTGCCTTTGCGATAGAAACTACACTAATAAATTTTCTCAAAAGAAGGGATAGTAGATGGTTTAATAAAGCTCATCGAAGTTCGACCTCCATTATGTCACCTTATTCTAAAGCAAAGACAGTCTAGGAAAATTGTCAGGTACAGCTTACTTTCAATATTTCGGTTTTCATATAGCGACGAGATCGCGAAGTATGCGATCCGTTGATGAAGCTATCTATTCCCTATAGATTGGAAATAATCAAAACGAATATTCATATAAGATCCCTCATATAAAACAACCTCTATTCTCGTCTGTGATGTGATCGCTCTTTTAACAGTTCATTAGATAGCATAACAGGATGTGTCCATTACGCAACTGTACTTTCGCTTTGTTTTACAAAGGTTTGGACAATAAAATCACTTACGCATTGAAGATTGGATTTAAAGTAACCAATAATGAAGTAGAGTATCATTTCTTTCTATCCTTATTCACCATTCACAAAAAGGGCAGCTAACGCAGTGGTAAGACAAGAGAGGAGGGTGTGTACGAAGGGAAAACATGAACTGTGGGGTAGCAGAGGAGATGCGTGGCGAATAGAAAGAGCGGTCTCGTCGACAATTGATAGGGAATTATCGTTGGTACAACATGATCAGGAGAGAGCAACATAAATATTTAAGTTCATAGCTAATACTTCATGATATCAAAAAAAATGCGTTGAGGCATAGTTAACTGTCGTATGTTAACTAAATCCTGCAATAAATCATGAACCCACTAATATGTACTTGTCACAGAATAGTCTTAAGTGACAAAGTTTGAAAAAATATTTTCTTCATATAGAAAAAAATCTATGATGTGTTTGAATTGATGTTTTAGGGGAATAAGTTGTGGGACTGTATTTAAAGTTATAAGAATTATATGTTTATTTGAATTTTCATTCGGTATATTTTTTTTTTCCAAAAAATCTCTTAGAATGTGGTTATTTCTATGTGATATTTTTCACTTCTTTCAGAGTGTAATATCGATAGTAGCACAATTTTTTCGTTATATGTACGATCACTTTTTAGATAAATTTGTCTATTTACATAAACCATCCGAACTCTATTTGTTAACATATCTCCAATGTTTTCAATGTTTTTTTATTATTTTGATAAAATTTATAAATTGTATAACTTTTAAGTTAATGTCTTGGTTTTTTTTTTATTGTAGTTGCCGTTCGTGAAAGATTCGTTTCTTCAAATATATTCATTTTATGGATTATTATTATTATTCTTATTCATCAGTCGGATATTTTTAAGTATCTAATATAAACTTTATAGAAATAATATTTAATTACTCAACATTTTATTATAAATTAAATTAAAAATTAATTTTTTTTTTTTTTTTTTCAAGAAAAATTTACATACATAATGTATTAATATTAATAATTTTTTTAATTTTATTTAATTACAAAATTTTAAAACTAATCACTATATTTTCCTAAACATTTTCTAAAATTAACTAAACAAAACCTCTCTCAAAATTATTTTACTTATATTTTGAATTTATATTTAAATTTAAATTTAATTAAATAAAAAAAAAAAAAAAAAAAAAAAAAAAATATATTATATTAATATAAATTATTTTTTTTTTTTTTTTTTTTTTTTTTTTTTTTTTTTTTAAATTTTTACATTTAATAATATTATATTATTAATTATATTTTTTTTTTTTTTTTTTTTTTTTTTATATTATTTATTATATGTTATTATAATAAATTATGTATTTTAATATATATAAATAAAAAATTATTTTACTTTTTTTTTTTTTTTTTTTTTTTTTTTTTTTATATATTAATAATTATCAATACAATCATAAAAATAATTTACAAATAGTCTACACCATATGTTTATATAAGAAGCTCTGAGAAACAATTTATAATCTCTTTATCTATACTATATTTATATTTTAATATTTATACTATATTTATAATTAACATACTTCATAATTTCTATAACGAAGACAATGGATAGGTAATTTAATTTATTATGCCCGGTATATTAAAAACTGTTATACAATTAATAATTTATGTATTATTTTATTAAATTGAAGACATATTCCAAATCTATAAATAGTCAATAGATTCTATTTTATACAGAGTATTTTTTTTTATTAATCTCTATGTACACAATTTTTACAGGAGTCAATTATGAAACAAAACATTACTACATATTAAAATCCTATAACAATATCATAATGATATTTTAAATTACATATTTCAAATCAAAATGCAATCAATTTCTCACGTTGTAAATTTTAGCGTTAAACTCACACAAAAAATAAAAGAATAAACCACAATATAACTCAAGACGATCCGTGAGTTCATCCACCGTCTTGGTCATGAATAAATATAATCGTGATACGAGAGGAGAGAGTGTCGAACGATACATGTCTTCAGACGAGCTGCCTGCCAGTCAGCCAAAGAGTAACTGAAATGGAAGGGTGGTTGCATCAAAACATCATCTCTTCTCTTCTGGCCTTGTCACGGTCTATATCTTCAAGAAAGTATGGCTTTATGTTTATATGCAATGCAGTTTTCTGTGACACAACAATTAACAGGTAATTTATCAAACAAAAAACATAATTGTTTTTTTTTTGAAGCCCTCACAACGTGATTAATTTTCGTTTTATATGAAGGAGGATCGAGATCTTCCAAATTTTCATCGTCGTCCACACTCTCAGAAACCCAAATGTCAGTTTCCTTTTCTTTCCCCAGCATGCTTTTATTATATCCATGTGATATAATGTTCTTTTTCTTTAGGGTTTATTCTCTCAATGTGTTCAAGAATTTGGATCCATATTTCGATTTCTAACGTCAGAGTTGGAACTGTGCGAAATATCAATTAGTATACGCCAGATAGAAATTGTCGCAAATCCTCACATGAATATGCTTAATCTCACAAATTGTTATTGATGATAATACAATTTATAAATTACTATAAATTTTTAAAAATCAAATATCTAAACCTTAATGCTAAGTTATACTGGAATTAGCATTTACCATCATAAGGAGATAATCGTGTTACCAATGGCGATAAAATTGCGCTTGCATTATAATTACTTGTTTCTTGTGTTGAATTACATTTTGTTTAAATTCCTCATAAGTTGTGCGCCATTCAGTTTAACATCATTACATATGTTGTAACATGTTTCTGTACTTTACTAGCAGCTGCCTGGTTTAGTTGACTTAATGTGAATGGTTACCTATGTGTCTGCAGAATGGTACTAAGTTTACGCACCCGAGGCCAATTGAGCCATAATCCTGCCTTGCAAGCCAATTCTAGATTGACACCGTGCATATATGTATGGGACTTTTGATATAATCTACCAAGCAAAAGGTTTCTCTGCGATTATTAGTGGTTTACCTGGCGAATATGTTTCTGATCATGTCCTTCCTCAAATCGATTTTCAGGTCATTGGCATATTTATTATTGCCGGCATCATCCTCATCCCAGTTGGCCTTGTTACACCTGTGTGGATTACGCGATCAAACGAGTTGTAAGTGCACTTCTAATTATGCTTCCTCTGAAAAGAGCTGATCTTAGCTAAACATTGCTAGATGACTTGATGTCCTCTTGTATACATTATTTTACTTTCTTTGTGGACTATTCTGCCAGGTGAGTAGAAATCTGGTGGATCCTCCGATGCACGTATATTGCATTGCCACCTTTGTAATTATGAGCAATCGACTTACGCTTTACAACTAGTAGCCGAAAACCCTCACCAAAGCATTGAAACTAACAAGACCTGTACCAGGAGTTTGAATGTTAGTCTGATTTCTCTTTTACTGAGAAGTTCAAAGAAATTCTGGCTTTATTTGTCATCTTTATTTATTCTTATTTCAGTACGCCACCAAGAGAAAATCCTGACGAAGAGGGGCCCGTTTATCATCGTCGAATGTGTGTGAACAGCTTGGATCGAGACTTCCATACCAGCGATTCGGTCCCCGGTCGGTATTGTGTTAGAATCTAACTTCTATATCAAACCAACTAAGATTTCTATAACGGTCCTTGTGCTTACTGAGCTAGAACTTTCTATGCCAAAATTCGTTTGCTAGTTATACCACTCTGTTTCGACTAGAAGTCTTGACTGCATTTCAGAAGGTGATTGAATTCTGCAACTAGTTTAGATAAGTTTTTTAACCAGTTTCTGGGTCATATTGACTTGTCACCTTCACAATCAATCAACGAGTTTGTCTGGGAGACGTAACATCAAACGCAGTTGTCCAAGATGTTTCTTGCCAACCTTCAGCTGCTCATATTTGGGACGCTTTTAATCCTGATTAAGAATTATATTACGATACTTTTTGGAAACACGAAGTACGATCCCAAGGTGTTACATAATTGCTTTTCAGTTTCTTTGACAAATCCATGTATTGTTTAATAGAGCACTAGAATCGTACTGTTTTGTGCTTCAGTTTTGTTCTTCTGGAGTGATCAATACCGAAATTTCGTCGGATGCTCACCACTAAGCCTACAAAATGGACTGATCATAAAGTCAATTCTCAACCCCTCGTCCCCAACCCCTAGCTTGGCATGTCGGGACAATTTGAACCCTGGACCGTAAGACATCTTGGTGGTATCAACATCTATCTTCACAAGGCATAATTTAATATCTCAGTTGCTCGACTACCAGCAGAGCCTGCATAGAGATTTTTACACTGTACTTACTAGAGTGTGCTAATTTTGATTTCCCAGATATTTAAATGTGGCCTATTCCGTGGGCTTTATTGTTTTCTACCCTGTCTACTGATTGTGGTGTTACAGAATCTGAAGATTAGTGCAAGTCAGTGACGTACAGTAGACCATGAGTAAATGAACTTTGAAAGCCTAAGAGTCCAAAATGTCGAATGCATTTAGTGTGCTACTGTATGTCTCGCGCTTATGTATGTGGATCCAATACTGTGTAATCTCTCCCTCCCTTGTCGGTTGTTCTGTTTATGTACGATACATTCAATATACAGCTTAACTGTGTGATTTGAGAAAATTCTACTAATATCACTATGTGGTCCATAGCAAGCTTCTTTCCTTTATTAAATTTGGCAGCTATTGTAGGCCAAGCCTTGTTAAGCATTTATTCCTCTTACTTATTAAGAATCTGACTTATCTCATTAGAAAAGTCGATATACAGTATTAATCTTGATGAATTTTTGTGGTAGTATTGTCGCAACCCATGTACACTGGAAATGCAGTGGCTGTGCCCTGACTGGCAGCGGAGATAAGGAAATACTAGCACGAAACGAAACACAATGGGTCTTTAACTCCTATCCATATTACAGTATTTGTGACAATTAGTGATAAAAGACAGCAAAATAGATCAGTGGTGTCATTCTATAATGACATCCACGACTGTGAATCAGAGGTTATTATTTCTTCATGATATGATCGACATAAAATGCTTAGAGACGATCTTGTAACATAATCAGTTCCTGTTCATTCCCAAAAAGCAGCTATGACTGAATATCCCTACTCTACATTAGCTCATAACGCTGATAATTTAATAATATTTATACACGACAGAGAGGGCTTCCTAGATTTTTCTTTCCAGTAAGGCACATATAGCAGAGTTCACAAAGTAATGTGATTGTAAGCATTCTAGTTGTATTATTAGACAACTTTTTCATGATTAGAAAAGGATGATGAAGTCAATTTGATATTGAGCACAATTCTTTATGATTAGTTAATTCATGTTACACGCCCACCCCATAGATATAAGATATATAACTGTGCAAGAATCTAAATATATTAAGTACTATCTATGTACCAGCTTGTAACTTCTATCTCATATCTATCCTTACATGCTCTCCTCTTACCAATTATACAGTCCATGAGCTAATCAACATTAGAAGTTTATTTGAGATCCTACTATTTCTTTTTGAAGACCCACCTTTAAAGAAATGTTTGAACAAGACCTATACATAATGACCAGTGCTATATCTCCTGATCATCATAGACAGAA
This sequence comes from Xylocarpus granatum, assembly GCA_019650275.1. Classification (NCBI taxonomy): domain Eukaryota; kingdom Viridiplantae; phylum Streptophyta; class Magnoliopsida; order Sapindales; family Meliaceae; genus Xylocarpus; species Xylocarpus granatum. The sequence continues at coordinate 139,888 of BNST01003077.1, forward strand.
GTGATAATGCGCATACCTGGAATCTATATTCGAATTGAGAACATCATCTTCTGAGATATTAAGATACAGATTCAGTAACGAACAAGTATATAGTGATAAATTTATGATTTTTCTTGAGAATCTAGACTCGGTCTGGACTAAAGTACCATATTTCTGTTCCCTAAATATTTAATGGAATTAAAATTTAAGGAGTTTGAAGAGTAGACATTTTCATGTTCTTGTACTTTTTTGAACCCCTTTCCTGTTTATGGTGAAGCTTTACTGTCTTGTGTTACTTATCTGAATCATCCTTATGATCATGATGTCCCTTACTCTTTTTCGAATCTTTTGAACCGTTTGTTAATTGGAATTGTTAAATTTTGTTTCAGATATGTTTAAAAGCCGAACTGAACCAACATGTGTGGAGGAGCAAAGAAACTATGGGGATACCACACAAAATTGTGGCCCCTATGAGCAGCGTATCAGCTAATGGATTAATCAATTATCATCCTTTGTGAGTCAATTCCTTATAGCAGTGGTCAGTGAATGTTTGGTTCAATGATTCATACATGATTTCACTCTTTAGTAAATCAACAAGACCTGTCAAGGTCAGTTTTAATACAAGGAAATCAAAGAAGAACATACCGCATGGATAGTTGACAGACACAACATATCTGTTTGGGCTGTCTTCGGTATAGTTTTGATGCGTCGTACCTCCAAAAATTTCTCCAGAGTGGTAGGTTTGACATTAACGGAAAGGTGCATAAACTTAATCTCTCAGCATCACCGTTGGAGTATTCCTAAGATCCTTTGTCTTATGTTACTACGAACATGTACATTAGTTCGTATATACTAGTCTCCTTGTGTTAACCTACCAACTTTAAGCCTTAAATAAGAAAACAAAAGTAGCTTTTCTCATTGACTCTAATTGCATACTTTACCTTAGAGTCGTGACACCCAAGAGGATCATTATGAGTTGTGTCCGATAGCGTACTGACTCAAGGCACTTGCTCAACTTGTTTTAGAAAACAACTATATCGAGCAAAAAGTATTGTAGATGATCTTCACTATCTAAATGAGACCGTTTTTGTGCAGTTTGTAATAGAGACAATTATAATACATACAGTTTCAGTGGTAAAAAGAAGACTGGTCTTTACAACCTCCAGTGGATTATGTGCGGTTATAAAATAACGATTTATCTGAACACTAAGAATGACATCAGAAAGTACATATATCATACACCTAGTCACATTACTATGGTGGAGAAATAGTATAGCCTATTCGTCATGGCAGTAGCATACACTTCATACTTGTACTGATACATTAATCATAGCAAGGTAAGTGAAGGTTCAGAATGAATCCTATCGCAATAAAAGCGACAACTCGATCACCTCCTTGATTTGAATGTAAATAAGTTTATAACGGTTTTCCATCATTGAAAATCTACAAGATATTTAAAATGAGGATGTATGTTACAATTTCACCCTCTTATCTGTATCTGGTCCTGAAGCTGATAATGTTAGCATGAGATTCCCCAGGTTAATACTCCTACTAAACTAATTGTGTTTTGCTTGATAACGATTTATCATCCCAAAATGAATCAGGTCTGATATATAAATCAAGTTCATTTCAAAAGTATGTAACTGGAATAAATTAGTTTGTGTAGCGCGCAATACAGCATAATGTGTGTTGCGCCTGTTTCCCTTACCTCATCTCTTGAGGAAGGAATTAGTCTCCTTAATCCAAAGTGTCGTATCTGGTCCTTATTGCGCATTCTTTCTAGGTACTAGCAGTGATGTCAAAAATACATCGTTAACATAAATGCGCAATCTTCACAAGAAGTATGAGTTTCAGAATCGACACATTTAAAAGAACAAACCCTCCTACTACATTCCCACCTTATGCACTACGTAAGAGCTTATCTTTCACAAAGATCTCACGATCCACTGATTTTTCTTCAGGTTTGTGATAAATGATTGTGCGTGTGTGATTGGACACTATATACTTCGTTATCAGAACGGAGTTTATATTCCATCATGACGTAATATATTTATTTGATGTTTGTTTTTGTGCTGAGGTCCGTCTTGCGGGATCCATCTTTCTGTCCATGAACGAGCATCCAGAAGGCATTATTAATGAAGATTATTTGATGACAGTATATAAAGGAAGTATGGTAAACTGGTCATGGTTTATAAGTAGAGTAAATAGAGCTAGCAGCAGTCAGGTACCATGGAATTGACGTTTCGTGTTATTTGCCTCGAGGTGTAGGAAACTCGCGCTGATGTAACTGTATGGAATTGCAGCATTTCGATTAAATAAATCGTCAAATAGATCATGTATGGCTGAGATGAAGAAATAGAAGGTAATATTAATGCAAAGATACGAGCACCGCCTATTACTGATCGGTGGAGGAAAATGGAAAAAATGAAATCAAAAAGGAATTATCGTGGGGCAAGGAAGAAATACACGTAGTGGTCCATTGACGTGGAAGTGTCTCTAGACTCGACTAGCCTTCAGCGTTCGATGGTCTACACACTACCTGCTCTTGACGGTTGGCAGATATAAATGCCAATACGCACATAGCACAAGCTAAAGAGCTACTGATACGTTAATGTAGTAATGAGAAGCGTAGAGGATGCACTGGACTCAGTTAGCATGCATTTAGTGCATGCTATACTTAACTCTTGAGATTGGAATAACGTTAAGTTTTCTATGACGACGAACAAGGAACCTTGCAAATATTTCGACAGTAGGGTGGTGTAAATTTGGCAGTAGGCAAATGAGACTTGCAATGAGATGCTTCCTATGACCAACTGATGTTGGGACACTGCTCCATCGTACCAGTCTAGACAAACGCATTCATGAATCAAATTAATAATAGTAGTAAATGAGAAGAAACTAATTAATGGTAACAAGAGCATACCTAGAGTGAGAGTGAGATTTGAAAACTGAACTCTTTTGTCATACCTCCATAAGCTTTGCTTTTCCTTTGTGCAAAAGAAAAAGCAAGAACACTTTGTTTTCCTTAATTTCCCATATCGGCTTGGCATCAGCACCCATTTTTTGAATTATGTTGGTCATGTTCCAGGGCTTTCGTACTTAACCTGGGTGTATGATGAGAATCAACTGAGTGAGAAGAGATAGATATAGTATACCCTCGAATGACTTCAAGCGAGGCCAATAAACATAAAGTTGAATGATGTGAAGGTAGATGATATAATTGGATGGACGACGAGCCCGTAATATACGGTCAATCGCGCCCAAGTCTGTTTGCGTTTGAGCCTTGAAGGTATATGATTGTTATTTGATCATGATCTTCTAGTCACGACCTATATTGCGTAGAAATGTGGATTGTGTGTAGTTAACAGGTTCAGTGGTGTATGTTCCATCAATTACTACATCCACAGTCTGAGTAATTAAACGAAAACACAACAAGGGTATGTTAGAAGACAGATAGCTCTCAATACAAAGACAAATAATAGCAAAATCATATGTAATGTAAGTAAGGCTTGCTTACACAAAGGATGGCATGCAACTGTTCCAAATCATCAGGATTAGAGACATTATATGTCATCTTGTTTATTGACTTATCCACATTCTCTCCCCCTGCATCTTCCACATTGACTGCTTCATTTTCATATATTATTATTTTAAAAGTGTAAACTAATCTCCTATCAAGCGATCGCTACTGCTGCTATCCTTCAAGTTATATGTGCAATTGATCAAGCTGTAGTATCCCTTCAATTTGGAATGCTTAGGTCCGGGTAAAGACCCCATCTCTCCTCGCATTAAATAAAAGCAATTACTTCTTCAGAAGCATATTGGTAATTGCTTAGTTTCAACTGCACAGATGATTTTTAATTAATTTGTATTATAACCAATTCCAACACAGTACATTAAAAAATTCGATCCAAGCTACAGATGTGCTTAGAATGAATGCTTTGTGACATTGCTTGCGGCTCATTCTGACTACCAAGCACTTGTCACATATATCTCTTTGTAAGTAGCTCCTAGCCACACTATCAAATTAGAAAATCAAATAATACTCCTCAGTAATTAAATGTAAATGTAAATGTAAAAAAGTAAAAAAAAAAAAAATAAGCTGGTAATCTTAACCTCCAGCGACTCTGATGATACGGCGTCGTTGCGGTGGCTTCTGGGCTATCAGGCAAAGTTCTAGATTCAAATTAGCTGCCAAGGAATTTGATCCATCAACACTTACTAGTAATCTACAACCAGAAGCTGTAGTATGTAATTAACCATGACCCAGCATGCCTGAATTGAACCACCAATGCTGCTATTAACGAACCAGGTAATCCTGTAGAGGACTGTCATGCCTCGCTTGAAAATGTCACGAGAGTTGGCCATAAGTTCGCAAGCTATCTGGTTGGTCATCGACCATGGGCTGCTGTGTAAATGTAGTTTTGTGGCTGCCTGTACTGTAGCATTGTAGTACCCGGATCATCAGTTACCTAAGTCCGTAGTTAAACGCATGTTCCACTGTTACGATAATTTATAGTATATAATACGCACCCACTGTGGGAGCCACGTGTCGTTTCTGATTCGTTCATATAGCCCATTCATGCTTCCCACTAATAATCATCTTAGACACCTCTATATGACCACACCCCAATCAATTACATAATTATATCAATTTAAGATTCAGACCTAATTAAAACATGCATCTAGTTGGAATTCAATTCAACTCTATACCATACCTACTTCTAATTCATAATACAATTCTTAGGTATCCGATATACTTCCTCAGTCCTTACACGGTCAATGCATCAATAGCCCCAATATCCATACACTATATGCCATCAGCTTTCTACACTATCTTCATAGTGAAAATAGAAAACTTAAGCTAATGAAAAACATATGTGACAAACACAGTATAGTTGGATATAAAAGCAATAACATAACATATAATTAGATTTTGAAACTTGAATGAGTTGTTTTAATTTTATTAATAAAAAAAAAAAATTAAATAAAATAAAATTATGAGCATGCACTCTGCTTAAAACTCAATCTTTGTATTTTCAGTAATTAGATTTGACTATGACTCTAACTAGAATTTACATAGGTGTATTATCTTTATCACCTTTGAATATAAATATTATGATGTAATTCTATACATTATATATATCTATTGAATGATTATTATTCCTTATTAAACTAAAAAATAAATATAATTTTATTATTATATTAAAAAAAAAAAAAGGGGGGGGGGGGGGTGAGAGAACAAAGAAAAAGAGAAAAGAGATATATTTTACCTTTACAATCACGCCCACCATATTATCGGGATGTATGCTTGTGAAGTTTTAATAATTTTGTTTATACAATTTTTTATTTTATAGAAATTATAATTCCCTATTAACTTATAACTCTATACAATTACAATCTACTGGATATAAAATACAGTATGCTAATATCCAGGATAACAGTGTATTAAGTATTGGTTATGATGTATATGAGATACAATGTAATAAATGATTCATGTTTGATGAGTATCAACGTGCTGTATTCCAACACATATGTAGATGATGAAGCTGCATGTAACTTTTAAATTAAATTCAAATAAACTATTAGGAGCAAAAAAAATATTAAACAAATAAGAAAAGTATGGAGATTAGGTCCTTTAAATATTATACACAGTATACGAACTTCGTGTGATGAGGGCTAGATGAATATACACAATAACTTGTGACGCGTATGTCGCCTCATGGGGATATGACAGCAGTGAATTTATGAATTTGTAAATTGAAAAAAGCTTTGAATTTATAAAAATATTATATCCCAATGAACGTATATGGGGTTGCTATAATGATCATACACATAGAATAGTAATGCGAGGATAATATTGATGTATTAACTTAGAATTTGCCCCATTTGATAGATTAACTAGTTGTTCCTATCCTCAGAAATATATTGTAAGGATATTAAAAATAATGAAAAATTTTTTTGGAACACCCCACCATATAATTATAATTAATTGAATTTTTTGTCCGTTTAGTATAAACTGATTATAGTATCTTATAATATTATACATCAGTCTCTATGGTCACTACGTAGTATACACAACCTACTACCCTAATGTAGTAGTACATTGATAAATATATGACAGCAAAATTACTGAGTACCTGGAAAACAAAGTCATTAATCAACGGAGTGCGTTAGATTGACTGACAAAAGTCGTGAATCCTTGGACGCTGCAATATTTAGTGCCCGTAGCTGCCGCTTCGTTGAGTTACTTCTGACAACTAAACCTACAAAGCAGTGGAGAACTCTAGGTGATCAAGTGGATATATAGATCTTAGACAACGCTTTGTGCAAAAGGTGGAAAGAATTTGGATTAATGTTCTACTATTGTCTGGCCCAGAGTATATTGGTTTTGACCATGAGTAGAACACGTAATTTGATGACGAGTGTCGTGAAAAACTAATCAAGGTTATTACGAGGAGTTAAAAACTGTCACTATCGCACGGGGGGCAAAAGATTAATTAATTATACGTAGTTAGTATGGGTCTTAATGTGTGCGAAGTCGTGTGAGGGGAAAAGAAAAACATAACAAATTGGCCCAGGTGGAACGGTACGTTGGCAAGAATCTGACACCTGCTCCTCGTATGACTAGGAGGGTAGAGGATTCACGAGAAAAAATAGTTGGCAAGGACGGATAGCAGTAGGGGTCGCAATTCGAGTGAATGAAGATAAGTGCCTAGTTTTCGCCATAGGGATGGGCAGCAATGAAAGCATGTCGGATTTGGGAGAGAAGCTATAGCAGACGAAAACCTAATACATCAGGAAAATCAGGGTGTGGTCGTCTGTTAGCAGCAC
>BNST01003078.1:0-127923 GCA_019650275.1 Xylocarpus granatum
GTAAAGTGTCGAGTTCCCATAAACTATTTGGATGGGTGAATCCAAAAGCCAAATGGATCTCAGCAGAGCTGTGAATTTTATTTTGGGGAAAACAATGTGTCGGAGGGGTTGAATGGGATTGGATTTTGCATCCTGCATCACCTATGTGGAAATGAGCTGAAACTCCTTGGATGTTATGATTTCGTATAAAAGTGCTACCTAATGGTTAAGAAGGTATAGGGGATATGTTGAGATAAGGTTCATGAGAGTACCAAGATTTTGGTGAACAGATTTGGCCTGTCTAGAATGACAAACTACGAGTGACAGCTTGCCAAGATAAAGCAGCTGGATCGTCTAGGAGAGCTACCTTGGGATATTCAAGAGGTTGGGTGAGTTGGTGGGGACATTGTGCCCGATAGTTGCACTAATTGGTCACTTTTTCTAGATTGGCCTTAATGTACCGTGGCATAAGCCAAGAATGTGTCGAGATGAGGGATCCAAACATCTCATCAAAAAGTAGAGCTCCAAGAAAATTGTTTTGTGTGTAGGCAAAAAATCGAAAAGAAAGGGGGGGAGAAATAAAGCAAACACAAATAACATATTAGGTATTTCAAGACTCTCAAACTGGCATGGGAGAATCAATCACCTTCAGTGTCAGTCAGGGAGAATACGCCAGGTGCATCCAACCCTCGGAGACAAACTCAAGGTAAAAGAGTCATCCTCATAACGTAAGACAGCGCCTCGTTGCAAGGAAGACGGGTGCGCCCTCCAAAAAACAAAGACCACAATCTCAATCTATTCTCCTGGAAGAGATCAACACAAAATCAGGAGAGGCCTATTTTTTAGGTGCAATGATAAGTGGTTAGTTGGCCACAAGTGCAATAAAGGGCTGTTCAACATCATTTAAGTGGTAAGTGATGGAAAGACATGATGAAAGAGAAACAGCCAGGAAGATCAAGGAAGCCGTATGGACAATTTTGGAAAGAACGAAAAGGAAGCGAGGTCGAGAACTCAGAGCCCAGGCTCATGCGAAAGGAAAGGTAAAAATCTCGGGACAATTCTCGTGCATATGGCCATACTCACCAAGGCCTAATTTTGCAATGAGTTGTTCACAACCATAAATGACAAAATGTTTTGGTGTTGATTGCTAGTGGACCCAACCATCCATGAAACTTCATCCACGTACAAAAAACTGGTCAAAACACTCACACTATATCTGAAAAAGATATGCAACACCTTATAAGGTAACAGTGAGTTGGCAATCAGTACAGAATCTCAGTACGCGCAAGTGTATTCGGTGCAGTAGAAAGTGCAGATTCAAGGAAGATCGATATAGAGGTGCAGAACGCTGTGTTTAAGCCCCTATAGCAAAGGCTTTGAATGTGGTTTTAGGCGTGCCTTGGCTTAAAAGCCATAGGCCAGTAATGTTCGAAAAAAAAAACCATAACTACAGAATCCATGGCCATCATTGCCTTCCAAACTGAAGGGAAAGGACCGCATGTGGAAGGCATCCACCACCATTGCAGCACATCATTGTGATGTAAGTACCCTTGAACAACTATCCAGGAAAAGGGAAAACAATTGTTTTTTTTTTGCTTGGTCTCGTTGGGTTTGGGCCCCAAAGGATGAAAACACGATTATTTGTGCCGAGACATCATGAGTGGCAGAATGCGCACAAGGGCATACCATTGGGAGTAAGGAACCTACTAGATAGCAGTGGTAGAAATGTTTTAGGAGAGCCACAAGGGCTACCATCCTTTTAAGACATTTCAACCATTACCATCTTTTGCCATTAATCAATGAAGACCCAAGTTCTTAATGTAGTCCACCTTACTGGGGATGAAGAAAAGAGTTGGATTAATTAATTTATCCTGGTTTTTTTGGGGTTTTTGGGGGGGTTTGTGTGTGTATGAAAATAACAAGAAAAAAAAAATTATTTTATAAAAGAATTAAATTAGGCTCTTGGGTTGAATTCAATTGCACGAATAAATATAAATTTGAACTTATATATGATTAAATGAAACTTTCCCATTAGAATTATTGTAATAATCGCATATTCTTCTTGGAAATAGGAACCCATGTTTCAAGCATGCGAGGTAAAAAACAAATGCAAGCGTGACCATTTAGTGAGTTGGCGCTGGGTTGTACAACCCTAAAGTCAATGAATCACGACAAAAATGCGAAAAGAAAATTAATTAAAAAAAATGATCTAGTTTGATTGTTAATTAATTATTCTGCTCTCTTAATTACTATAAAAAGGCATTCATTTGTTCAATTGTAGATGTACTTTTGAGATTATTTTCAAAATGGCGCAAGACAAATATAATTTAGCTTCTCTCTTGATTCTCTCCATCAGCCTGAGCACTTTGCTCTCTACACTAGCTTTCGACTGTTCAAATCCACCACCTCCTCCGGTTGCAAAATCACCTCCACCTCCACCTCCACCTCCAGTTGCACAATCACCACCACCTCCTCCACCGGTTGCAAAATCACCTCCACCTCCACCTCCGGTTGCAAAATCACCTCCACCTCCAGTTGCACAATCACCACCACCTCCTCCTCCGGCTGCAAAATCACCTCCACCTCCACCTCCAGTTGCACAATCACCACCACCTCCTCCTCCGGCTGCAAAATCACCACCACCACCCCCACCAACTGTGGGATACCCTCCACCGCCACCAAAATCAAAATCTTGTCCCATTGATGCTCTGAAGCTTGGTGCATGCGTGGACGTGCTCGGCGGTCTGATTCACCTCCAAATTGGCGAAAGGATCAAGGAAAAATGCTGCCCGCTGCTGGAAGGGCTGGGAGACTTGGATGCTCAAGTATGTGTTTGCACTACGATTAAAGCTGACCTTCTGGGTATCATCCATCTCGATTTAGACAACGCTCTAAGTCTTCTTGTCAACAATTGCCAGAATGAGCTGCCATCCGGATTTCGTTGCCCATCTTAATTGGCCACTCCCCATTCATGCATGCGTACTTACATGAATATGAAGAATGACGTTTGATATTATTGTTGTTTGTTGTCGCTTGTCAAAGAAAATAATGTGAGAGATGGCAAGAAAAAAATCAATTAATGCTTAATTTCTCCCCTTAATTTGTGAAACCTAATAATAAATATACAGTTAAAAAGATAATTTTTTATAATTTTTTTTATTTATATTTTAATATTTTAAAGATAAATAACTATTAACTACTTATTATAATAAAGAACATTTTAATAATCACTCATTATAACAAACGAAAATTTTTAAAATACTTTTTGTGTTATTCATGTGTTTATTTTATATACATTAATTGTCTGATAATAATTCACATACTTTTTTGAAAATTTATAAAAATAATATATGAAAAAATTTTGTAAGAATTAATACATGCTTTCCTTCATAAGAAAAAATATGTGTTAGTTGTTATAAATTTTTTTAAGCATTATTTTTATAAATATAAAAAAAATATTTGAAAATATATCTATTATAATTTTTATTTTATTTTATTATAATTGTTTTAATTAATATGTTTTGGAAGAATAATTACAGCAAAATCATAAAAATTGATAACTATAGCACAACCACATAAGTTTATAACTAAGATTGTTATGAGTGGAGGTTTGGAATTTGTAAGTTGATAATATGAGTTATAATTTTAGGATGGATATTTAAATTAACAAGATATTATAGGCAATTCTTAATCTAAACGCGTTCTAATCAATCACATACGCTTTTAAAAAATACGGCTCCATGTTTCATCCTTAAATAAAATACACCCTAAAAATTTTGGTAAAAAAACAAATAATTTTAATCAAATGCTTTTAAGAAGGAAACTTCTAATGAGAATTCATGGGATAATTCATTATTTTAAAAGTCAGATGTATAGGCTCCTTAAATCTCGGTTCAACACATCTTTAAAAGATCCATATAGCCTTCAAATTCTTCTCCGAATTCAAATAAGTCAAAATGTTTGCACAATTTGCCTTCATGCTTCTCAAAATTTATCTGAAATTAATATTTTAATATTCTTAAATGTTGTCTCTTCTTCTTCTTCTTCTTCTTTTTTGCTTGTAATAATTTCTAACAGCAGTGGTAGTAGCATTACATGCAAGATATGTTGAATGTCAATAATTATTTAAATACATAATATATACTTTATTTAGTCTAATTCAATTTATTATTTCATTTATATATTATTTGAAAGTAATTAATAGAAGCACAAAAAGAATTATAAATTGAATGCAAAGAAGAATAATTAAAAGAGAAACCCAACCTATAATCTAGAAAATTGGAAAGGGAAATGGGACTTCCAATTAATTAGAACAATGAAAACTCATTTTACAAATTCTATTTATTTTATTTGAATAAAAAATTTTTCTTAAATTTTTTTTAATATTTTTTAATTTTTAAAATTCAATAATATATAAATATAAAACATAATAAATATTTTAAATTTTATTTTAATTTTATTTTATTATTTTAATGTATAAAATTTTAGTTTTAACTATTACGAAAAATTAAAAAATGATCTTAGTCCATTATAGGAATTATAAAATTTGCTAATCACACTATAAAAATGACGAATTAATAGAAAATTAAATAAAATCACCTTATTAATAATATTGTAATCAATCATATATTCTTCTTAGAAATACGATCCCAAGTTTCAAGCACAAAAGGGAAAAAACAAATGCAAGTGTGTCGATTTAGTGAGTTGGCGTTGGGTTGTATAACCCCTAAAGTCAATGAATCAACACAAAATGCAAAGAGAAATTAATAAAAAAAAATGATCACGTTTGATTGTTAATTAATCTATTCTACTCTCTTAATTACTATAAAAAGGCATTCATTTGTTCAATTGTCGATGTACTTCTGGGAATATTTTCAAAATGGGGAAAGGCAAGTATAATTTAGCTACTCTCTTCGTTCTCTTCCTCAACTTGGGCACTTCGCTCTCTACCCGACCTTGTAACTGTTCAAATCATCCTCTTGCGCCTCCTCCTCCTTCTTCAGATTGTCCTCCACCCCCATATTCCCAGAACCCTGCATCACCCCCACCTCCTCCGGTTGCTAAATCACCTCCACCTCCTCCTCCGGTTGTACAATCCCTACCCCCACCTCCTCCTCCGGTTGCTCAATCGCCACCACCTCCTCCTCCTGTTGCACAATCCCCACCGCCACCTCTTCCTGTTGCACAATCCCCACCACCACCTCCTCCTGTTGTACAATCCCCACCACCACCTCCTCCGGTTGCTCAATCCCCACCACCTCCTCCTCCGGTTGCACAATCCCCGCCACCGCCTCCTCCTTCGGTTGCACAATCCCAGCCACCACCTCCTCCTCCAGTTGCACAATCCCCGCCACCACCTCCTCCGCCGGCTGCACAATCCCCACCCCCACCTCCTCCTCCGGTTGCACAATCGCCGCCACCACCTCCTCCTTCGGTTGCACAATCCCCACCACCACCTCCTCCGGTTGCACAATCGCCACCACCTCCTCCCCCGGTTGCAAATTCACCATCACCGCCCCCACCAACAACTGTAAGATACCCTCCACCAGCAGCAAAGCCACAAACTTGTCCCATTAATGCTCTCAAGCTAGGTGCGTGCGTGGACGTTCTCGGCGGTCTAATTCACATTGGTGTTGGAAGCGATGCCAAGGAAGAATGCTGCCCGCTGCTGGATGGGCTAGTAGATTTGGATGCTGCGATTTGTCTATGCACTGCCATCAAAGCTAAGCTTCTGAATGTCGTCAATCTTGTTTTGCCCGTGGCTCTGGAAGTTCTGGTCGGCTGTGGCAAGCATCCGCCGCCCGGATTTCAGTGCCCTTGATTGGTGACGCCCCATGCATGCATGGATTCAATTGCATGTAAAATTAAGATGGACGTAGAATATATCACCTTTTGTTGTAATAAAGGGAGAGCTGGAAGCACAAATTGTACTTCTAAGTAATATCTCCTTTTCAATTAATATGTGATTTGTATTTGTCGTTTGTTCCTCTGTTTGTTACTATCAATTACAATTCTATTTGGTGCAATCAAGTGTACTTGTGGATAATAAAATTGAATATTTATCAGATATTTTAATTATTTTTCGGATTTATGCAACGTGTTAGCACATAATGTAAAGATCAATTTGATAATGTTCCCAATGCTAATATAATCACTGGTTAAATGGGTTGTAAATATTATTAGTAGAAAAATATTTACATATTTAATAATTTTTACTTTTAAAAGTGTTGTAAATTTTAAAAGCATTTCGTTAATGTTATTATTAACATGTTTGAGTTTCATGATCATATACAATGATTCAATTTAAAAACAAAATGATGATGCGATTAATAATTAATGCTATAATATATTTAATTCTTTTTTATGATTTATGTGAAAATGATTGTGGAAATTTATTAAATTAAAAAAATAGTCTGAAATTTTAATTTTGAAATGTGATTCTTTGTCTTCTTCTCGATCTCAAAATGAAATGTGAAAAGCATGATTGTATCACAAGTATTGTTTTTTAATTTATTAAATAATCTCAATATGTTTGATGTTATGAATTTTAATATCATAAAGCAATAATTATCTATTGATTATTTCACTATCCTTTAGACTTCTTAATTTGAATTGCCATCGGTGCAAAATTAAACAAATAAATTCCATTTAAATTCTAATTGCATGAAGCATGCGACATGTATGAAATGGATGCACATGCATAAAGGTTGATATGCCTATTTTAGTCAAAGATTTCTTCATTTATATATTCATTAAGAAGACATTAATTCAAAACTAGCCATACATACATACATACATACATACATACATACATACATACATACATACAAATATATATATATATATATATATATATATTTATCTTGACTGGTTCTTTGCATGCAGATAATGCGAAGCAATGAGTTGGTTAGTTACTGGTCCATTTTTTTGAATCCTAGCCCTAAAAGAGGCCAACGAGTCACACACTAAGGATAACAATTATATAAAATGATCAATTGAATTTTATTCAACTCTATAGAATTAAGAAATTTCTAATTTTTATTTTGATTGAACATAAAAGGAATTTGTTCTTTTTTCGTTCTTTTTCCATCAATGGGTAGACTATAAAGACTCATAAAGTCTTATTTTTATTCATCTACAAATATCCAAATTTTTGATTCCTAATACCCTGAATATAGTTTGAACTGTATAGGAACAATAATCAATTTTAGTTCCAATGGTTTGTAGAGGAACCCTACCTTCTCGGATCCATTCGACATGAGGATTTTTTTCTCAAGTGGGGAAGTACATGTTTCTTTGATTCTTTTTTTGTTCTAAGTTGAAAATATATTTTTCTCAATTCTTAAAATCCTTGTTGAGAGTGAATCCACGTGCTTATACCGAAGATTGTTACCATTGTTGGCTGCTACACATCAATTTTATTATTCATCATTTAATTGTATATTTACTAATTTAGAATCAAAATTTGTAATTCAAATCAGAATTATCGAAATGTTTACTTGTTAAAATGATGGTGGAAACGGGAATGAAACTAATAAAACTCACATAATAAAAATGAAAATTTGATTCATAAAAGGGTGTGGGATTGAAATTCTTGTTACTAGAATTGGCCCTTTTATCCTCACCCAACAATACAGTATTTCATTTTGACTTTTATTTTTTTTTAAAATATGAAAGTCTAAAAATCTACCAAAATAATTTTTTCTTTTATTTCCTTTAACAAAATTGTCTAAGCTTATAAATATAATAATAATTAGTATTATTTTTATTAATATTTTTATAATTATTATTACCAAAATTATTAGTATAATTAATTATTATAAAAATAATTTTTAAATAATAATAATATCATAATTATTATAATATAACAAAAAATTGGAGATAAAAATTAATTAAAGATATTTAATAACTTGAGATAATTTTTTCTATTTCGATTCCCAAACTAAATAACTTATTTTGATTTTTATTTTCTGCTGTGATTTCAACTCATTATGATTTCAACCCGTTTCAATTATAAATTAGTAGTGCACAACAAAGTTAAAAAATTTAGAATGTAAATTTAGTATGGTTCGAGAAAAAGTAAAAGTACCTACTTAAATACTTCAGTAGAAGTATTTTGAATCAGGAACATATAATCAGCCTATTACAAATTAGTAAACACACCATAAAGTTTAAAAAATTAGAATGCAAAGTTGGTGTGGTTTGAGAGAAAGTAAAAGCATCTACTTAAATACTATAGCAAAAGTGTCTTGAATCAAGAACATATAATAAGTCTATTTATTTTCTTTACCATAATTTCATTTATTTTAAAATACAAAGAAGGAAAACAATTAATTCCATAAAAGAAGTCTTCTCTCACAAGATACAAACAAACTTAGGTGATCCATCTATGATCAAGATAAAGCTTGAGTGAAATTAAATAAATGTTTGAGTCGTATGGTATTAAAAATTAGCAGACAATTTGTGTTTTAGATGTAAAATAGTTTTTATTTTATCGTTGGTAAGAGATTTTTTTATGAGTTTGAATACAGAGGAAAGAGAAAGAATTCATAATTTGCAATAAATAAAAAAATAAAATTATAATTACCAAGATATAATGAGAAATGAATTTCTCAATGTAATAAAATCTTACCATAAAGAGTAAGATTAATGAAAACCCTTGTTACAAATTTTATAAATTTCTATTTTTTTGAGATTAAAAAAGTTTTATTACTAGTGCAGTGAAAGGAAACACCTAATAGTATTAATACTAATGGATTGGGATCCTCTTTTTTTTTGGTGCTTGACTTTTAACAAGATGATGACACGTCACATAATAATAAATTGTTTAGATTATATCCCAACAAAATTTATAAATTAAGTTTATATTTTACGATATAAATTAAAAAATTCAAAGTCTAATCATAACCATTCATTATTAAGTGTATTATGTATAATTATTTTGTTAAATCAAAGAAGGAAAAGACGAGGAGAGAAATCCAATAATATGTCATGAGTTTCATTCTAAGATGTTTTGTAATTAGTTAATAGTGTCTCTTCTCTATCCATCATATTCTTCACGTGAAATTTAGATTCAAGTTTTAAACAAAAACTATAATAATGATGTAATATTAATAAAAAGTTTTACAATGTTAGCATTCAAAAACAAGTACTTCAAATTTAGGCATTGATTTGTTTCTTAATTGATTTTCAAATCCATCCTTTCAATTTACCAAATTTTAAATTCCCTACTTAGTTCTCCATTTTCTCTTCAATTTAAAATTGTCTGCCTCACTATTCACTAATCTCCCTGATTTCTTCCACTGACACTCCTAACAAACTTGATTTGATAAAAGTATTTTTATGAGATCTGCTTGCTCAATTCCGAGGCCCTAAATGTTGCAAATAGCCTCAATCAAACACATTGTTTTTTCAATTATTGATTCTTTTTGTCGTCCTTCAAAGTCTAAACCAATTTATCTTCAAATCCTATCCATAACAACTCACATTCACATGTTACAGCCAATTTTGGAAAAAGTTATGTATGTGCTCAGGGGTTCGTGTGCTAAAGATTATGTGATATATATAT
Organism: Xylocarpus granatum; assembly: GCA_019650275.1. Classification (NCBI taxonomy): domain Eukaryota; kingdom Viridiplantae; phylum Streptophyta; class Magnoliopsida; order Sapindales; family Meliaceae; genus Xylocarpus; species Xylocarpus granatum. The sequence continues at coordinate 9,548 of BNST01003078.1, forward strand.
ATATATAATATATATGTATGTATAAAGAGGAGTATTTTCATATTCTTTTTTAGACATTTAACAAAATCAGACATTAACACATATTTTTAAAAAATTAATATAATGTATTTCTCAACTGTAAATTTTAAGCGCTAATTTAATAACAACACTAAAATAACTAAATAATCTTGGTTTTTAAAAATATAAATAAATCAATCAAATTTATGTGCTTATATTTCTATATTGTATTTATACAAGAATGTTGAATTTTCCAGATATTTTATTTTAATGTTATTGTTTTTCATTTTCAGGTGGGATTAAGTCAAGGGGACGGAATAGATGTTTATGACTTCCTTCACACGGTGAGAAGTAGTGCTGGTATGGAGCAATCAGGTAACCGGTTATCTTGGTGAAGAAATTGATGAGTTGGAAGATGATATGGGATTGGAGCTGTCCCCAAAGCATAATTTCAGTTCTTGACAAGTCAGTTTTGGAGGCCTGTGGGAAAGATCATAATTGATTAGAAAATAAGCAGGGAAAAAATGTCTCTATTTCGAGCAATACAACAGTTCCTGCCGTGAGTCAAATGCTTGGTGCAACTGGGATTCTGAGGCTGCTAGGAGGAAAGGCATGAGCAATTATATCCAGGCGCACTCTTGCCATATTCTCCAAGAACTCCTCGAACGACAATGTCAGCAATTGGGATTTTGCATTCAGAAGGCTAGCCTTAATGACGGTGCAAACACATATGGCGCCATCCAAGTCTTCTAGGTCTTTCATCACCAGGCAGCATACATGCATGCCTGCCCAGTTGCTAGTATCAGTGGAACAAGTCTGTTGCCTTGGTGGTGGAGGGAATGTCAGCGGTGGTGGAGGATCAGGGGAAAGAGAGGGAAGATTGCACTGAAATCCCAGCGGTGGAATTTAGCTACGGCAGACAAGAACATCTATAGCAAGGAGTACAACTTTTGATGATATTGGGAAGCTTAAGTTCATTGGAAAATTGAATCACATTACTATCATTATAAATCATCTAAATCGATCAAATATTGATACAAAATAGAAATTTGCATGCAAGATATGAGTGAATTTTTGGTTTCAGTTACTTCAAATCAAGATTATAAGAATACAATTTGAATAATGTATAACCCAATATTAGATTTGTGTCGATTACCATGCGTTTACAGGTTCTATTATTGTAATTTATATCATATCATAAAATAAAAATTCTCGAATAAAATGGTTATGTTAAGTTGCGCATATAATTGGTAATTACTTGATTAAATAAATGTATAAATTGAAATATCTAAACATTATCATAATCAAGTAATGGGATAGAGCAAGCTTTCTAATAAAGCATAGATAAAATGCCCTAGACTAATCGAATAAAAAGAATTAATTCAATTCACTTTCACAACATATTGGTTTCACAAAGCAATTAATAAGAAATGTTTGAAACATGGGAATTATTTATTTAAGAAAAAAGAGAAAATCGTGGTATAACCAAAGAATTACGGGGGATGATCAGCAACAACGTGAGGAAAGAGAGAATTTAGATTATTTGGCAGATTCGGAAAGATCGTTGAATGTCAAAGATTTCTAAAATCAAAGACTACAACTAAGAATCAACTTTTGTAGAACCATAAATGACAACATGCATGTAGGTAAGGCCTTAGCCGAAGATGATAATCGAAATAAATTAAAATAATTCATTAAGAATCTCAAGACGGCTAATGAATTTTTTCTTATGTATATAAGCTGTTACTCCAAAAATAACATTATATATATATATATATATATATATATATATATGCGCTACGTGATATGCATATATACATTGAATTCGCATGTATAATGGTGATGTGGTATCGTTTCGAACCGAAGATTTTGTTTGTGGCAGATTTTGATGACTGCTGTATTTCATCTAAAACAGAATGATTATGAGAAACCAGTTGAGACGTACAACTCCTGTTTTCTCAAGCAGATACGTAAGAATACTTAGTATAATGCGAACATTTGTATGTTACAAAATGTAAATTTGAATTGATAGTTACACATTGTAATTTGAAATTAAATTTAATAATCATTCAAATTTACAAAATATGATGCGCTTATAATAATATCATATTTTGTTATAATAAATTTATAATCTATTCCATCCTCCAAGTTGCCTTCCACGATCCCATGTTGGAAGCTTGACAACCGAAAATAATTATTGTACTGTCTACTAGTGGGATGGGGTTGTCCCTCATGCCCCAAAGTCAATGAATCCCATGTTCTCATTTTTATTATAATGAAGATTTATTGTTGCTCTCTCTCTCTCCCTTAATTGCTATAAAAAAGGCATTCGTTTGCACTATACAAGATGTACTTCCAATTCTAGCAGTTGCCTGACTCTGTAGAGAAATATTGTACGCAACATTTTCAATTCAAAATGGGCAATTCAAAATGGGCAAAGTTACTCTCTTGATTCTGCTTCTGAACTTGGGCACTTTGCTCTCTTCTCTTGCTTGTGACTGCTCAAATCCTCCCCCTCCTCCTCCTCCATCATCAAACTGCCCTCCATCGCCTTATTCACCGACTCCTAAACCATCACCACCAACTGTGAAACCAATTCCACCTCCTCCAGTTGCAAAACCACCACCGCCACCAAAAGCGAGACACCCTCCATCACCAACAAAACAACACACTTGTCCCATTAATGCTCTCAAGCTAAGCGCATGCGTCGACGTGCTCCGGGGTCTAGTTCACGTTGGTCTTGGCGAGGGTGGTGCTAAGAAGGAATGCTGCCCACTGCTTAAAGGGCTAGCAGATTTGGATGCTGCCATTTGTCTATGCACTGCCGTTAAAGCTAAAGTTGCCAACATCGTCAATCTTGTTGTACCCCTCGCTCTTGAAGTTCTTATTGGCTGTGGCAAGAATCCGCCTCCCGGATTTCAGTGCCCTGCGTAATCGGCCGGCGATGCTTCATGCATTCATGCACGCCTCATTATTAGTTTCTTTGCGTCAAAAATAATGAACGGCAGAGTGCTGCGGGAAGTAGCTAGACGTGATTCTAGAGAAATATCGATCCCTCCTTTTACTATGTGTGTGTGTTTTTTTTAATCTTATTAATTGCTTTGTCAAATCAATATGTTGTAAAAGTGAATTAAATTTAATTCATTTTATTTCGATTGTTCTAAGACATTTTGACTGTGATATATTAAAAAGCTAATTCCCCTATGCCGTGACTTGATCATGATAATGTTTAGATATTTAAATTAATACGTTTATTTATTTAATTACTTACCAATAATAACTTAGCATACACCATCTTAGTTAATCCATCGTAATTGATACAAATCTAATATCGAATTATACATTATTCAAATTTTATCATATGTAATTTTTATTTTGTGTAACTATTTAATCAATTTAGATAATTTATAATAAAATACGTATTCAACGTTCTTTGAGTGTCAATTATTAAAAAATAAAAATTTTTCAAAATATTCTTTTATGATTAGCATTTACTTATTTTTATATTGTATGTTGGTTGCTATTATTTATATTTTAAATATTTTTACAATGTAAAATTATTTTTCAAGTAATGTACATAAAAGAATTTATTATTATTTTTTTAAATCGTTTCTCATCATTAGTATTTAAATTTCATGTTTTTTTTCATATTTATTTTATTATTTTTAAACATTAAATATAATTTTAATTGCAAAAAAATAAAAATAAAAATTGGCAAGCCAATAACAATTAAAGATCTGATATGATAAGGGTTGTGATAATTGACTGAATTTTAGAAGACCATTGACTCTATTTTCATAAATAAATAAATATATTTATTTGTAATTGGTGTAAACAAGAAGGCGTGATGAATCGAATGGGACTTCTATGTCACATATGCATACGTTTTATTTATGCTGAAATAAAAATTAAAAGAATTCCCAATTGAATTCTCTCAATAATTGGAGGCTCGACAACTGGCAGCAAGTCAGTCAGTCACTTCACTCATTATCTAACACAATTCTGAATGACTACGACATTGATATCCATGTCCCTTCCCTTCCCTCCCCTTTCCTTTTAATTTTTTAATTTTTTATTTTTCTCACGTGAAAAATTAACAGCATTCCACCAAGCCCAGTCTTGGATAAAGATCAAACAAGTAAATTTCGTGGGAATTTTCCTTTAGGTCCCTGTTCTTGAATGCTATTTTCTCAGCATAATTCAATAGCCGCCCCATGAAAGCTGCCAATCAATGTTGTTCATGTGATGATAGACTGTTTTCAATTCACCTATTTTATTAAAAATGAGATCAACACTCTTACATTACACGTCCATTTTCATGCTGCCATACCTACTCCTATTAAGTCCACCATTTGAGAATGAATTTGAAATATAATTTTTTTTTATAAATACTCCATCTTTTAATTAATATTAAAATTTTTAAATTTTAAATGTTAAAAATAAAATTATTCGTATTTAAATTAAATTTATTTATAATATTAAACTGTTAAATCGAACAATATCATAATAATTGAATGTGTTTAATGTGATAAATCATGTATTTTGCATGACTTACAGAAGTTTCCTAAGCAAAAACTGGCAAATGATATGTTATGAAAAAAACATGTGATGTTATTCACAAGAGGAAGCAGTTTCTTATACGTCTTCGGAAAGTCATATCGGAGACCAATTTTTTAATCTTTACTTAAACTGCACGTTTACGGGTTGACCTTTAATATTTCCCTTTTTCATTGATTACAATTAAGCTTCTTTCAGCCCTAGATGATTTAAGGATTGTAGGACCAGATGACATAAATTTTTAGCAATAACTGTTATAAAAAGTGCTTCTGATTCAAATCCCACTTTGGCTTCTGCATTTACGTAATCTAAATCTCCATCTTAGAATTAGACAGAGAGAAATTACTGATCCAAGGGTGATTTATTTTCAATTTCTAGAAAAATTTCAACTGCCTTCCACTACAATTATTGATTGACAATGAAATTGTCACCTTGGAAGCTTTTGATAATTAAAAGGTAATTACCTTCATGTGAAGTGGGTACTTAGGAAAGGGCAATAACATCTTAGTCTTTTATTTTTTACAAAGCATGCAATAATTCTTTTATTTGTATCAAATACGTCCCAATAAACAAGGACTTCAATGTTTTAATTGATTAGTTTATTTACTTCCATGACGTGCCATTCGGTGAAATAGTGTAAAGGTAATTACGGACAGAAATGGACGAATGGATTTGAATAATTAACATGTTCATCTCTTCTATTTAATGGTAAGCTGGTGAAATTGGTATTAAAATTTTACCGCAAGGTACCACTAAATAATAATCAAAATTAAGGACCCATGGGGGGTGTAAATGCAACTACTAAGCAACTTCCAAATAATAACATCATTTTCAAAACAGTCGAACAAGTTCAAGAAAATGGAGCATGCAAGGAAAGTGGCACCCATTTGTTCAAAGTTTCCGAGAAAATAGTAGTTCAGCGCAGCCACCAAACTGGATCATATTCCACCATGGAGCAGTAATTGTACAGTGCATCAAGGCAAAGCGACTGGTCAATTTTGTCATAAATTTGGATTGGCAAGTCAAATTCTCTAGCCCCACTTCCTGCAATCATTGTTATCTTCATCGATTACTGCTTTAAACTCCCTATAAATACCATGCCAACCTCCGCTCTTTCTGCATCAACACACGCACAAACATCAGCTTGCTTGAGCCTTGAGAGGAAGAGTAATAAAGAATTCGCAAAAACAAAAAGAGAAAGAAAGAAATGGAGAACTTCCCAGTTATCAGCTTGGACAACGTCAATGGGGCTGAGAGAGCAGCTATCTTGGAGAAGATCAAAGACGCCTGTGAAAACTGGGGTTTCTTTGAGGTATACCATATATGCATATATATATATATATATATATATATATATCAGAATGACAACTTCTATTTCTTTCTTATAAACTTGTAAAGCTTCCATTTACATTAATTTTCTGGTTCTGATGTATAATAATATTGGTTTTTGTGTAGCTGGTGAATCATGGGATTTCGCCTGAGATGATGGACACTTTGGAGAGATTGACGAAAGAGCACTACAGAAAAAGTATGGATCAAAGATTCAAGAAACTTGTTGCAAGCAGAGCTCTGGAAGGCGTCCAAACTGAGATCAATGATATGGATTGGGAAAGCACTTTCTACGTTCGTCATCTTCCACAATCAAACATCAATGAAATCCCAGATCTCGATGAGGAATACAGGTAATGTTAACTTTTAACTACAGTTAGCGCAACTAAAAGCTGTAGCCTAATCGTTACATATAGCACTTAAATGACAAATATTACAATGATATTTGCAGGAAGGTGATGAAGGAATTTGTATTGAAGTTAGAGAAATTAGCGGAGGAACTCTTGGATTTGCTGTGTGAGAATCTTGGATTAGAGAAAGGGTATCTCAAAAAAGTGTTTTATGGATCAAAGGGACCAAATTTTGGCACCAAGGTCAGCAACTACCCACCGTGTCCGAAGCCAGATTTGATCAAAGGTCTCCGGGCTCACACCGACGCCGGGGGCATCATCTTGCTCTTCCAGGACGACACAGTCAGCGGCCTCCAGCTTCTTAAAGATGGGCAATGGATTGATGTTCCCCCAATGCGCCACTCCATTGTTGTCAACCTAGGTGACCAACTTGAGGTACATTACATTATTACATCTCACTATTGTTTATATATACTAATTCCAAATTCTAGTACAAGATGTGACAAATTATAATTGGTCGATGTATTCATTTCCAGGTTATTACCGATGGAAAATACAAGAGTGTGGAACACAGAGTGATCGCTCAGACAGCCGGAAACGGCCGGATGTCCATAGCTTCATTCTACAATCCTGGAAATGATGCTGTTATATTTCCAGCACCAGCATTGCTGGAAAAAGAAGCAGGGGAGAAGAAACAAGTTTACCCAAAATTTGTTTTTGAAGACTACATGAAACTCTATACTGAACTGAAATTCCAGGCCAAGGAACCAAGATTTGAAGCAATGAAGGCAGCGGAAACAATTGTTACAGCCTAAATTTGTACTGTGTTGGTAGTAGAGTGAGGAAGCTATAAATTAACGAAAGCTTTACGAGCCAGCTTCTCAAGAAGTCATAGCTTATTATAAATAAAAGCTGATATCATCAATTTATTATTTGTTGACAATTACAGATGTAAACTGTTCTCTTTTCCAATAATACCAAAAGAAAATTTTTTTTATTGTTTATTCCCCATCATTTATTTATGCTGTCGGTCTCCGATAAGAAACTGGTCCTTGAAGTTACAAATTATTATAAAAATTCTGAGAATAGAACCTTTCAGTCCATTGATCTTCAACTTCTGCACGTACTCCCATGTAGATAAAATCGATGTGCAAAGTCTGATTGGATGACAGCAGAGTCTAATGAATATTTTATCTACCATGGTAGCAGCAATGCAAGTCGAGTTATTCATGCAGTTTTACTTTGGACACTTTTTAGATACTTAAGAATTTCATTTTTGTAGGCAGATTCATCCATGGTAGGCCACTACGCAAGCTACAAGTACATGGCAACAATCAAGTCATGTAGTTTTTTGTTGATGACCGTTGCACCTCATTCTCAAACAAAGATTTTTTAAAATTTAATAACACTTCAACTATAAAAAAGAATAAATAATTTAAATTTTATTTTGATTTAATTTATTTTTTATAAATAAAAATTAGTTAAAAAAATAAAAGAAGATTTTAATTCTATTTTTTACGTAGAGTTTTGAGTTATTTGAAATTGACCATTGATGGGCAAAATAATTCTCTTGATTCGCCTATTGAACTTGGGTACCTTCTCTTGCTTCGACTACTCAAATCATCCTCCTCCAACTCCTTCGTCAAACTGCCCTCCTAAGCCAAAACCATCACCACCACCACCGCAGCCAAATGTGAAACCAACTCCTCCTGCTCCAGTTGCAAAACCACCATTGCCACCAAAAGCGAGATACCCTCCACCATCACCAAATCAACAATGCTCTCATGCTAAGCGCATGCGTCGACGTGCTCGGCTGTCTAGTGCACGTTGGTCTTGGCGAGGGCGGTACTAAGAATGAATGCTGCCCACTGCTTAAAGGGCTAGCAGATTTGGATGCTGCCATTTGTCTATGCACCGTTGTTAAAGCTAAAGTTGCGAACATCGTCAATCTCGTTGTACCCCTGGCTCTTGAAGTTCTTGTTGGCTGTGGCAAGAATCCGCCTGCTGGATTTCTGTGCCCTGCGTAATCGGCCGGCGATGCTTCATGCATGCATGCACGCCTCATCATTAGTTTCTTTGCCTCAAGAATAATAAACGGAAGATGGCAACGGTAAGTAGCCAGAAGTGATTCTAGAGAAATATCGATCCCTCCTTTTACTAAGTGTTTTTTTTAATCTTATTATTTGCTTTGTCAAATCAATATCTTGTGAAAGTGAATTAAATTTAATTCTTTTTATTTTCGATTGTTCTAAGACTTTTTGTTTAAGTACTGGCCAATTACAAGAATAACTTAGCATACACCATCTTAGTTAACCCTAATTGATACAAATCTAATGCTGGGTTATACATTATTCAAATTGTACTCTTATAATCTTGATTTAATGAAACTGAAACCAAAGTTGGATCATGACCTTGCATATATAATTTCTATTCTGTGTAACTATTTGAACAATTTAAATAATTTGTAGTAATAATAATAATAATAACAATAATAATAATAATCAGTGATGCCTATGAGTGACGATTATTAAGGGATAGAAACTCTTTAAAGGAAGTTCGACAATTGACATTTCATTACTTTTATATTGTATGTGTTATTTCATATTGTGTGTTGGTTACCATTATTTATATTTTAAATGTGTCTATAATGTGAAAATACTTTTCATGAGATATATACAAAGGAGATAATCTTCAAACATCACCTATTTGCTTGAGTTTAAACATACAAATTTTCAAGAAGGAACACATCATAGATCCAATTCTTAATTTAAAAGTAGCAATAAACATATAAAATTAAGTTAAGTTAGAATAACACGATATAATATAATATAATTGGGATAAAAGATCTTGATCTTGTAAGTATGAGCTTAATCCAAAAACATGTCCTTGTTCGAATTGTTGGTATTAACTCATCTACATAAAGCCAGAATCATATAATTAATACATAAAATAAAAAATTAACAATTAATTAGCATAATAATTATTAATAAATGTTCCATTTTATACGTACAACATGATTCCTGCTAATTTAACGGTAGAGAACAATAATACTTATAAATATTAATCAAAATATGTACAATTTTTCATATAAATTTATTTAAAGGGGCTTCATTAGAAAGTTTGTGTGGTGCACTTGCAAAATTTTTTTTAAAAAAAATTAAAAAAAAATTGCAAGTCTATTATAAATTTTAACTATTGCCTCACTCAATCTAAAAAATCAAATCCAAAAAAGAAAAAATTAAATAATCTTATTTTATTAATATGATTTGTTTTAAATTATTATTATCAAAATAAAAAAATTTTCTCAAACATGATGGCATTTGCCATTGTATGACTCTCTTTATTATTCTTACAGCACATAGTCAATTTTTTTTTCTCTCAACTTAAAAATTCCAATGATTCTCTGCAAGGATAAGTCATTCTCCATTTTTGCCTGATAACATGAATATGTGTTGTATTTGACCTTGGATCTATTAAATTTTAGTTTTCAAAAATTGAAAATTGAGCACCAATAATACCACCCAAGATGGATGGCAGATCTATGGTCTATGGAGTGCAGCAGTGACAGTCCATGTCGAGTGCCACCAGGGCATTCGACTCCCAGTCATATGAACCGGCCAATCCTAATTTACATGGCCGGATGTGATTTCTCGTCTTCTTCATATTTATTTAATTTAAATTTTATGGAAAAGAAAATTATTTTATTGTCTTATACTATTTTTAAAACGTTGCATGCAATTTAACATGTAGGAAGAAATCACAAGTCAAGTACAGTTGAAAATTAATGTATTCATTCATAACTCAAAATTTCTACCATTCAAATAAGAAAATTACAGAAGAGTGGAACCAAGAAGGCGTGATGAATTGAATGGGGACTTGTATGTCACATATACATACTTGGTGGTTCTAAAATTGGCATCAAGTCAGTCAGTCACTTCACTCATTATCTAGCAAAATTCTAAATGACTACGACATTAATATGAATTCCCCACCTTTATTCTTCTCTCACATGAAAAATTAACAACATTCCACCAAGTCTAGTCTGGGATAAACATGAACTAAATAAATTTCTTAGGAATTTTCCTTTCGGTCCCCGTTCTCGAATGCTTCTTTGTCAACATAATTCAATGTTGTTCATGTGGTGATGGGACTCTCCAATCCACGTAATAATGTGGTGATGGACTCTTTCACGAGCTCTCTTTCATAGTTTAATAGAAAAAATTTAAATAAACAATTTTATTATATTAAAATAAATAATATAGTCAAATTATTTAATTATTAAATAATATAATTAAAAAAATATAAAATTTATTTTTAATTTTTAATTATTATAATAAATAAATTTTTTATTATATTATTAATACTGATATAATAAAATTATTTTATTTAATTTTTTTTATTGATATTATTAATTTATTATTTATTAAGAGGTGTAAAACTGTTTTTTTTTCTTCTAATAATTCTAAACGAAATTTGTCTTTTTGTTTAGCTATCGGTCTCAGAAAAGAAACTGTTCCTTGAAGTCACAAATTATTATAAAATGTCTGAAAATGGAACCTTCCAGTCCATTGAACTTCAACTTCTGCATGTACTCCCATGTAGATAAAATCAATGCGTAAAAATCTGATTGGATGACGGCCAAGTCTAAAGAATAGCTTATTTTCCATGGTAGCAGCAATGCAAATAGAAGGAAGTTGACGGCAATGCACTTGAGTTATTCAGGCGACTTGACTTGGACACTTTATAGATCGTTAGAATTTTATTTTACAGGCAGAGTCATCTACTGTATGCAAATACATGCGGACGGTGATCATAATGAAGTGTAATTATTTGTAAAATTCGGCTTAATCACCTATTTAAATTTTGATCACTTTTCTAATTTAGAATATTAACGAGTGTGCTTGGTTAAGGGTTGATTATTTTGATACAGTTACTCTACATTTTCCTCTTTAACACTTTCAATTCAAATTGGGCAAAGTTACTCTCTTGATTCTCCTTTTGAACTTGGGCATTTTGCTCTCTTCCCTTGTTTGTGACTGCTCAAATCATCCTCCAACTCCTCCATCAAACTGCCCTCCGCCGCCTTAGTCACCATATTCTAAACCAAAACCATCATCACCCCGCCACCCCCCATCAGTTACGTTTATTCTTTGCGTCAAAAATAATAAACAGGAGAGTGCTGCGGGAAGTAGCTGGAAGTGATTCTAGAGAAATATAGATCCCTTCTTACATTATGTGTTTGTTTTTGATCTTATTAATCGCTTTGTCAAACCAACATATTGTGAAAGTGAATTAAATCAGTTCTTTTTATTTCGATTATTCTAAGACAATTTGTCTATGATCTGTTAAAAAGCTAATCCCCCTATGCCATGACTTGATCGTGATAATGTTTAGATATTTAAATTAATGCATTTATTTATTTAGTTACTTACTATTATAACTTAGCATACACCATCTCAGTTAACCAACCGTAATTGATACAAATCTAATGTTGGGTTATACACTATTCAAATTGTATCCTGATAATCTTGATTTAAAGGAATTGAAGCCAAAATTCCACCATGACTTTACATATGTAATTTCTGTTTTGTGTAATCATTTGATGGATGTAGATAATTTCTCATAATAATAATAATAACGTGATTCAATGTATCTTTTTGAGTGCCGATTTTTAAAGAATAAAAACTTTTTAAAAGAAGATTGACAATTGACATTTCATTACTTTCATACTATATGTTGGTTGCTATTGTTTATATTTTAAATGTGTCTATAAAGCAAAATTATTTTCTAAGTGATATACATAAACAAAAATTTGCTTCAAAGAGAATTCTAAAACATTAACTGTATTTTGAGTTTAAACTTAAAAATTTTCGAAAAGAAAATTATTATTAATTGAATTCTTGCATATGTACAATATTGTTCTTGCTAATTTAAAGACAAAGAACAATAATGCTTGCAAATATAAATTAAAAAGTTGTATAATTTTTCATATAAAATTCTTTAAAAGGGCTTCTTGAGAATGTTTGTGGGGTGCACTTACCCAAACAAAAGAGGGACAATCATTCTATGTAAATTTCAACTATGGGGCTCAACTCAATTTGAAAAATAGAATGTGTCAAAAAAAATATTTAAAATGACATTATTTTATATCCATTTTATCAATACGATATGTTTTAAATTATTATTACCAAAATAATTGATTTTCCTAAATTTTGAGGCATTTATTCCTACATAACCTATTTCATTATTCTCACAAGACACATTTAAAGTTATTCTCTAGAATTAAAAACTCTTGTGAATCTTCTTTGATAGAAAATATTTTTAAATAATTAAAAATATTATTATTATTATTTAAATTTTCTTTGATAGTTGGTATTTAAATTCCATGTCTTCATCATATTTACTTAATTTACGTGTCGTGAAGAATATTTATTTCATTGTTTTATATTATTTTTAAACATTGCATGTAATTTTAACGTGCAAGAACAAAGAGTGCAAGAACAAACCGCAATTAGACAACCGCAATTCAAGATTAATGCAGAGAAGCATTTTCATATCGAACAGGATTTTAGATATGATAGAAGTTGTGATAATTGACTGAATTTTAGAAGACCATTGACTATATTTTCATAAATAAATATATATTTATTTGTAACTGGTGGAAACAAGAAGGTGAGGTGAATTGAATGGGGACTTATATGTCACATATGCACATATTTTATTTATGCTGAAATAAAAATTAAAAGAATTCCCATTTGAATTCTCTCGATAATCGGTGGTTCGAAAATTGGCATCAAGTTAGTCATTCACTTCACTCATTATCTAACACAACTCCAAATGACTACGACATTGATATCAATTGACATGTTTCCTTTTTTTTCAAAATCCTCTCATGTGAAAAATTGACAACATTCCACCAAGTCTAGTCTTGGATAAACATCAAACAAATAATTTCGTGGGAATTTTTCTTTGGGTCCCTGTGTCTTGAATGCTATTTTCTCAACATAATTCAATAAACGCCCCACGAAAGCTGCCGATCAATGTTGTTCATGTGATGATGGACTCTTTACAATTCACCTAATATGTTAAAAATGAGATCAGCACCCTTACATTACACGCCTCCATTTCCAAGTCTCCACACCTACACGTAATAAGATTATTATTGTGTCTTTAGGCTTAGTTATGAAATTTTACAATAATTTTTATTTATTACGAGATATTTTAAATTTAAAATTTTAAATAACAAAAATAAAATCGTAAGAGATTAGAATCAAAATTTTTATTTTTATACCACTAATCTTTAAAATAAATAATATCGTGATGATTAAGTCAAATAATAACATTAATCGTATTTTTTCACATGTTTAATATGATGTATTTCTATAACTTACAAAAATTTTTTAGGCAAAAACCAGTTACCAAACGAAGAAAATATTTAAAACATCAAATAATTTTTGAAATATCATCACATATCTATTTAAAGTCATGAAAAATGTGATTTTGTATGCAAGAGAAAGCAATTTCTTATACGTCTGTAAAAAGAAAGTCATATCCTAAACCAATTTCTTAATCTTACTTAAACTACACATTTAAGAGTTGACCTTTGATTTTTCCCTTTTTACTAATGACAATTACTGCTCCTTTAGCCATGAAAGATTAGAGATTGTAGGACCAGATGACCTAAATTTTTAGCAATAGTTGTTACAAAAGTGTTTCTCCTTCTACTCCCACCTTGACATATTCCCCAACTGCTCTATTGATTTTAAAGTGAATTAGACTGTGAGAGTTTCCTAATACAAGGGTGATTTATCTATAGTTTTTAGCAAAATTTCAACAGTCTCCCACTTCAATTGATTGATTGACAATTAAATTATCAAAAAAAAATTATAATTTTTTATATCATTAATTTTTAAGAATTCACTAAAGCACAAAAAATAATAAACAATTTAAATTTTATTTAAATTTTTTAACAAGTAAACTAGAGAAAAAAAGAATCCTAATCCCAGGTGACATTCCAAATTTTTTGTTATTAAAAGTTAATTACCTTCATGTGATATGGGTACTTAGGAACGGGCAATAACATCTTAAGTCTTTCAATTTTTATGAATTCTCAAAGCAAGTAATAATTATTTTATTTATATCAAATAAGTCCTAAAATCAGGACCTGAATGTTTTAATTGATTGATTGATAACACGTGCCTTTCGGGGAAAGAGTGCAAAGGTAATTTACATACAGAAATGGACAGATGGATTTGAATAATTAACACGTTCATCTTTTCCCTTTAATGATAACATGGTGACATTGATAATGATCCGAAAATGAAACGACGACAACCCGTATTCAAATTTTGATCAATGCAAAATTAAGAATAGAAAAGGAATTGAACAAATGGGTGGTCCAAGTTCATTACAGCACGGTACTACTAGATAAAAATCAAAATTAAGTACCCCATGGGGGGTGCAAGTTCAACTACTAAGCGACTTCCAAATAATAACACCATTTTCAGAACAGTCGAACAAGTTCAAGAAAATGGAGCATGCAAGGAAAGTGGCACCCATATGTTTGGTCAAAGTTTCCGAGGAAATAGTAGTTCAGGGTAGCCACCAAACTGGATCAATGCATTAATTTGTATAGTGCATCAAGGCAAAGCGACCGGTCAATTTTGTCATAAATTTGGATAGGTAAGTCAAATTCTCTAACCCCACTTCCTGCAATCATTGTTTTCTTCATCAATTACTGCTTTGAACTCCCTATAAATACCATGCCAACCTCCGCTCTTTCCGCATCAACACACGCACAAACATCAGCTTGCTTGAGCCTTGAGAGGAAGAGTAATAAAGAGTTCAGTAAAACAAAAAAGAGAAAGAAAGAAATGGAGAACTTCCCAGTAATCAGCTTGGAGAACGTCAATGGTGCTGAGAGAGCAGCTATCTTGGAGAAGATCAAAGACGCCTGTGAAAACTGGGGTTTCTTTGAGGTATACCATATATGCATATATATATGTGTGTGTGTATGTATATATATCAGAATAACAACTTCTATTTCTTTCTTATAAACTTGTAAAGTTCCATTTACATTAATTTTCTGGTTCTGATGTATAATAATATTGGTTTTTGTGTAGCTGGTGAATCATGGGATTTCGCCTGAGATAATGGACACTTTGGAGAGATTGACGAAAGAGCACTACAGAAAAAGTATGGATCAAAGATTCAAGGAACTTGTTGCAAGCAGAGCTCTGGAAGGCGTCCAAACTGAGATCAATGACATGGATTGGGAAAGCACTTTCTACGTTCGTCATCTTCCACAATCAAACATCAATGAAATCCCAGATCTCGATGAGGAATACAGGTAATGTCGACTTTTAACTACAGTTAGCGCAACTAAAAGCTGTTGCCTAATCGTTACATATAGTACTTCAATGACAAATATTACAATGATATTTGCAGGAAGGTGATGAAGGAATTTATATTGAAGTTAGAGAAATTAGCAGAGGAACTCTTGGATTTGTTGTGTGAGAATCTTGGATTAGAGAAAGGGTATCTCAAAAAAGTGTTTTATGGATCAAAGGGACCAAATTTTGGCACCAAGGTCAGCAACTACCCACCGTGTCCGAAACCAGATTTGATCAAAGGTCTCCGGGCTCACACCGACGCCGGGGGCATCATCTTGCTCTTCCAGGACGACACAGTCAGCGGCCTCCAGCTTCTTAAAGATGGGCAATGGATTGATGTTCCCCCAATGCGCCACTCCATTGTTGTCAACCTAGGTGACCAACTTGAGGTATATTACATTATTACATCTCACTAATGTTTATATTTTCTAATTTCAAATTCTAGTACAAGAAGTGACAAATTATATTTGTTCGATATATTCATTTCCAGGTTATTACCAATGGAAAATACAAGAGTGTGGAACACAGAGTGATCGCTCAGACGGCCGGAAACGGCCGGATGTCCATAGCTTCATTCTACAATCCTGGAAGTGATGCTGTTATATTTCCGGCACCAGCATTGCTGGAAAAAGAAGCAGGGGAGAAGAAACAAGTTTACCCAAAATTTGTTTTTGAAGACTACATGAAACTCTATACTGCACTGAAATTCCAGGCCAAGGAACCAAGATTTGAAGCAATGAAGGCGGCGGAAACAAGTATTAATTTGGGTCCAATTGTTACAGCCTAAATTTGTACTGTGTTGTTAGTGGTGTGAGGAAGCTATAAATTAACGAAAGCTTTACGAGCTAGCTTCTCAAGAAGTCATAGCTTATTATAAATAAAAGCTGACAATAACAGATGTAAACTGTTCTCTTTTCTAATAATACCAAAAGAAATTTGTCTTATTGTTTATTCCCCATCATTTATTTATGTTGTTGGTCTCAGCAATGAAATTATGATAAAAATTCTGAAAATGGAACCTTTCAGTCCGTTGAATTTCTTCAACTTCTGCATGTACTCCCACGTAGATAAAATCAATGTGTAAAATTCTGATTGGAAGACAGCGCAGTCTAAAGAATGGTTTATCTATTTTCGATGGTAGCCATAATGCATTTAAAAGGAAGTTGACACCAAGCAATCAGAAGGAAGTTGATTCCAATCGTCATTTGAGTTATTCGGAAGACTCGTCCAGGACACCTTTTAGATATGCAAGTATTTCATTTTGTAGGGAGACTCATCCACCGTATACTATTACACAAGCTACATGTGGATCATGACAATAAATTCTTCATTCGCAGTCATAATATTCGTATGATATTCCGTTTCCGTGTACAGAGTTTGACTTGATCATCACTTTGAACTTTAGGCACTTTCAAGCGGAAGATGCTGTTGAGTGTACTCAACCAAGGAACATAATTTTGGCAAGGTTAGTCTACGCTTCAACACTTTCAATTCAAAATGGGCAAAGTTACTCTCTCGATTCTCCTGTTGAGCTTGGGCACTTTGCTCCATTATCTTGCTTTTGACTGCTCGAATCATCGTCGTCCTCCAACTCTTCCATCAATCTGCCACTGCCACCCTATTCACCGACTCCTAAACCAAAACCATCACCACGACCACCACCACCATCGCCAACTGTGAAACCAACTCCTCCTCCACTAGCAAACCACCACCAAAACAACACACTTGTCACGTCAATGCTCTCAAGCTAATTGCATGCATCGACTTGCTCGGCGGTCTAGTACACGGTGGTCTTGGGGAGGGTGCTGATAAGAAGGAATGACGCCCGCTGCATAACATAAAGAGCTACCAGATTTGGATGCTGCCATTTGTCTTTGCACCGCCGTTAAAGCTAAAGCTGCGAGCATCATCAATCCTGTTGTGCCCCCAGCTCTTCAAGTTCTTGTTCGCTGTGACAAGAATCCGCCAGCTGGATCTCAGTGCCCCGCGTAATAGGCCGGCAACCTTCATGCCTGCATGCATGCCCCGCTGCGGGAAGTAACTTGCTAACAAGCTAGAAGTGATTCTAGAGAAACACCGATCTCTCCTTGTGTGCGTGGTTACTCTCATTTATATTTTTAACGTGTATATACTCTTTTACGAGCACGGGTGGTCATGAACTTGAGTTTTAAAAGTTTTAGATAAATTCTTTAAACCTATTTCATATTAAATTTAATATTAAACAAAAAATAAATAAATAATATATAATTAATTTCATATTTAAAAACTTTAATTTTAATTAAAATTTAAAAATTTTAATTAATCAATTTTATTGACGGGTGTTCACGGTGATTACTACTTACGAGATTGTGGATCCAATTCTTAATTTAAAATTAATAATAAATATATAAAATTAAGATACAATTATTTTTTTATTAATATATATATATTATCAAAATATTATATTATTAATACTATAAAATATTAACAATTATTTATCATTGTAAGGGAATAATAATACTGTAAATATATATTAAAAGTCACATAATTTGTAATGAAAAAATTTTATAAGGGTTTACTTAGAATGTTTGTGAGGTGTACTTATAGAATAGTTCAAATAAAGGCCCACTCTAAATTGAACTATGGGCTCGGCTCAATTAGAAAAACCGGACCCCAATAAACAAAATTTTCTTGAGAAGGAAGTCAGGGAAAAGGAAAGGTCGTATGATAGAGAACTCGGTAATTTGCTCAACTCTCGGTCGAGGAAGAGCACTGCACTGGCTTGAAGCAGAAGAAGATTAGAGTTAACAGTCGCTGTTACAGGTGAGCAGAGACTGCTTTATTCCTTTCGCTTCGGTATTTTGTTTCGAAAGATCTGTTTTTTTCTGGGAATTAAAGCGTCGGTGTCGTTCGTTTCCTCATTTTTCTCTCAGACGAATCCGGGGCTCTTTAATTTGAATGTGGTATTTTTTTTGTGGCATGATGGGTTTATTCGTTTGTTTGAGTTTGTGGGTAGTGCGTTTGAGCTGAGCTGAACATGCTAAGCTCTTAATTTGAATGATTTTCCTTTTGGGTCTTACGTAAATTTTCGTTAATTTTATTTATTTTTAACATTTTGTATGCATTTTTTTGGTTATGTTTTGTGTAATTATCTGTTAATCAGTAATGGGATTGATATTATTATTGAAGTTGGTAATAACCGATGCCTCGATATTTTTAGATTTCTTGGTGGTTAATTGTGTATTGAAGTTAATTGAACTTCTTTATTTTTAGGGGGAATGACTGTTAGAATTGTTTTTGTTCGTAAGTTGCCAATGCAAACTTAAAAACGAAACCATTCAGGCAAGTGGCAAGAAAGACGTTTTTGTACTATTTCAGAATCTATTAGCACTTCTCATGCATTCTTCGGGGCTTAAGATTCGATGGTTTCAATGTATTGCTATGTCTTTGTGTATGGTGGTGATTATTGTTGATACTTGCCGCAATATGTAATCTTTTTCTGGAAATAAAAATTTAGTTCTAAGACTTTTTAGTTGATGGTAGTCCTATTCTCGTGTATTTGATTCTGTGGGATTGGTTTTATTTATACTAAGATTCATGAGATGCTGTGGCTGTTTTTAAGAAACATGTTGGTATTAAGCTAACCTATTATTTGCCACACAGTTGATAATGACAGTTGAATTTGTTGATGGTCATTAGGGATGAGCTTAATTCATTTTGATAACTGGTATGACCCTGTTTTGGATATTATCTGACATTTCTCATCCATATTATGTTAGATATGATACCCAAAGAGAGAATTTGAGAGGGAAATTTTGTATTGGTTGTATTTAACATATCTAAACATCAAATGAAATAAAATAAAGCTGAGAAATTCTTGAATGAAAGTTAATCAATTTTGTTGATTGTTCTATTTATTTACCCAGACTGCCACTGAGATTGGCCTAAGAAGGGTGTGAGTTGAATAGTTTGTCCTTTTTGACTTACATCAACATGGTGAAAGATGAGCTATCTGAACATCTTTATTTCTGGTGGTTACCAAGTTGATAATGTTTTTTGTTGGTTGAACAAATTTGATTGTCATGAAAGCAAGATGGAAATGGGATGAAAGTGCAACAGAGATGGTGTGGAGGCACGCTGTTTATTTCTCTCTAGTTTTCTTTCTTAATAAGAGAAACTAATTACAGTCTCTGTTCTTTTTTTAACCCTTTTTCTCATATCATTATTGTTGTCCTTGAATTTTTATTTTGATCTGTTTTTTCATCATCCAAGATATTGTTATCCTTCATTCTTAGCTTTAATTGTTGCCTCTTTCTTATCTCTCTTTGCTGCTGTGGGGGAACTACTCTGCTTCCTCATCTTGCACTCTCAGCTTTAATTGTTGTACTTCCTAACTAATTTTTTGCTGGTTTTCTTTTCCGGTCATACTATTATTTTATTTTGTTGAATCTGTTTTTATGCATTTTCCTTTTTACTTTTTCCAGCCACATCCAAAGATGTCTCGGAGATATGATAGTCGCACCACAATATTTTCCCCTGAAGGCCGTCTCTACCAAGTTGAGTATGCAATGGAGGCCATAGGAAATGCTGGTAGTGCAATTGGAATACTATCAAAAGATGGGGTGGTGTTGGTTGGTGAAAAGAAGGTTACTTCCAAACTCCTGCAAACCTCAACTTCGACTGAGAAGATGTACAAGATTGATGATCATGTTGCTTGTGCCGTGGCTGGAATAATGTCTGATGCCAACATCCTAATCAACACTGCCAGGGTCCAAGCTCAACGCTATACATTCGCCTACCAAGAGCCAATGCCTGTTGAGCAGCTTGTTCAATCTCTTTGTGACACAAAGCAAGGTTACACACAGTTTGGGGGTCTCCGTCCCTTTGGTGTTTCATTTCTTTTTGCAGGATGGGACAAAAACTATGGTTTCCAGCTTTACATGAGTGACCCTAGCGGAAACTATGGTGGTTGGAAAGCTGCCGCAATTGGTGCAAATAACCAGGCTGCACAATCAATCCTTAAACAGGATTACAAGGACGATATCACGAGGGAAGAAGCAGTCCAGCTTGCACTGAAGGTTCTCAGCAAGACCATGGACAGCACCAGTCTTAGTTCCGACAAGCTTGAATTGGCTGAGGTTTTCCTGACACCTTCAGGCAAAGTGAAGTACCAAGTTTGCTCACCAGAGTCTCTGAGTAAGTTGTTGGTGAAGCATGGAGTGACCCAACCTGCCGCTGAGACTTCTTAAGCTATATTATATGCTTTCTTCTAGCTTAAATTTCAGAGCATTTTGGTCAATCCTTGTAGTCCTCTTGTGCTTTTTTCCAAAAGAACTACAAATCAATATGTTTAAAGGTTAGAATCTCGAAACTGACCGCAGTTAATGATGTTGGATGCAGTTTATCTTCCTTTCTGTCATATTTTCGTGTTAGAAATGCTTGCAAAACTTCTATTTCAAAGATATTGGGCTTGATTTTATTTTAGCATGGAAATTTACTATTCTGATTCTAATATTAGCATTCTTATGTGTTATTGGACACCTCTACCAGAAAATTAGCATTTTGGAGGCTAGAAATAAGACTCCATACTTGATACATGCATGATAGAACTGATATACATGCTGCTGTAAAGGCTATTATGGGATGAAATAAAATTACTAGAGGTCAAATATAAATGGAAAAATGAGTAGCCCTCATCCAAATTTAGTGTTTATTAAATATTTTTGTTGTTTTGAATGCATAGTAGGAACACAACAATTCGGAACTAAGGCTCATTCATTTGTGTTTACTCCTATCAACTTGGGTATTATTAGGAAGAGTGAATGGGTTCATGAAATATCGTATCCACAACATGATGCATTGTGTTGGACAATTGAAACCATTGCTTGCTCTTGCTCACGGGAAAGAGGAGAAGAATTTTGCCTGTCCTCCAAAGTAATTTATGACATACAAATGCTATATACTTTATTACAAGTAAAGGTGTCAAATGGGTCGGTCGGCTCGAGTGGTCCGGGTCAAACCTATAAACAGTAAAAACTCATCTCGAGTAAGCTCGATCTTTTGCAGGTTTAGGTCGGTTTTAAAGGCTGGTCACAATTTGGTCTGCAGATCCTTAATTTATTTTTTAAATTTTGTATTTAAATCTATAAGTCAGTCTAAATTTATTTCAGAATGATCCGTGAGGCTGAATTTCTTAAACCATGTCAGACCTCATTGTTTTTACATGAATCCGACCCCGACTTGTTTTGACACTTTACAGCAAGTCTCGTACATTGTTTGGACTCTTCAATTTTAGATAACTAATTAAATACATTGTTAATTCGTAGAATCTAAGAAATACTTCTGCAAATCCCCAAAAGGAAATATTATAACCTGCTATAATCTCAGTAAAAGAGAGCAGAATCTTTTCAACAATGGTGGTGGCGTCACGAAAATTGTTACTGGGTGTATGTATAGTATAAAACCAGATTCTCGGAAGCAGCTTTATTTGCCTCTTCTTCTGCTTCAGCTTCTGCTTCTCCCCCCAAATGAATTATGAATGCTAACCACAGAAACAAACTTACCCCACACCTTTAAGTGTGCCCACACTCTTCCCATGTGGCTTGCATCGATCTCGATTCAAATCTAACGACACTGTATTATTAAATTACATGTTGCTGCAAGGATGTTACAGATCATATTTGTCTTTTCCTCATTAGTTTAGACTCTTATTCTTATTTTGACCATAACAAAACTAATATGTTTAATATGTGCCTATTAAAAATACTAACCTTGTTTAATATTAAAAATTTTGCATCAGCTGTTTTAAGTTCGTGGCTGAGGGGTGTATAGTACATCTTCTGTATGTAAGCCTTTTCCTGGATTCAATCATGAATGTGTCAAGAACACACGTAAGCTTGCCTTGTTAAGTCATTTTAATGAATTGCGCAAGCATACGTTTGGTGGGTGGTCTTGTGTTTTCTTGTCCGCATGCAGTAGCATTGTTTTTAAGTGATTTTGATGTATCCAAAACCATTGCCAATTGCCATTAGTTTCATAAAGCAATTGGTGAACTCAGGACTCATCCGAGTGCGAGGCCATACTATGCTGTTTTTTAAAAAAGGGTTTTCAGGCAGCACGCCACCGCAGTATGTATGTCTTTAATTTGTTTGCTTTGCACGGAATTGCTTTTTTCAGGGTCAGAAAAGTGCTTCCCATTTGATGGAATGGTGTGGTTTAGTGGTTTACATATGTAGAAGTGCTTTTGCTTTGGTGGAGTACTGTGGTCACACTACCATGTTGTCGAAGACTAAATATTAAGTATCGATGGACGTGGCTCTGCAACCGAAACAGCGGTGGCCGTCTCGTCGGTTAATACTGTGAACCTAAGACTAGCATGAATAAAAAGCATGCGTCAACGTCTGAACACCATTACTTCTTATCAAATGACGTGTCGTTTCCTCATTGGTTCCCATAAATCTCCTACCCTTGACTTGTCAAATTTATCAGTTTCAGTAACCTTACTACTGGCTTACAATAAAGTCGGAACTCCACTCTCTTGTCCGAAAATTTACACTCTCCTTCTTCTCTCTCATGGCTCTGCTCATTCTTCTTCTCATTCTCTACCTCGCTCCTCTGTCACACCAGAAAATCAGCCTTGTCGATTTAGCCGCTCTCACCGCTATCAAAAACACTCTCACGGACATACCCCGCTCTGATTTCTTCTCCACCTGGGACCTCGCCTCACCGGATCCATGCTCCACTTTCTCCGGCATCACCTGTTCCCTCAACCGCGTCACGGCTCTCACCCTCGGTACTGGCCTTTCCGAATCCCCCGGACTCGCCGGTTCACTCTCTCCCTCCATTGCCTACCTCACAGAGCTCACCGAACTCGTCCTCTTCCCCGGCCTCGTCACAGGCTCCATTCCTTCTCAGCTCGGCCTACTCACTAACCTCCGAGTCATTTCCTTAACAAACAATCGCTTGACGGGTGCCATACCGGCCTCATTATCCTCTCTCAGAAATTTACACACACTGGACCTGAGTTACAACCAGCTCACTGGGTCGATCCCGCCGGGTTTGACGACGCTGCCCGAGTTGAAAGTTTTCATTTTGGCGTCGAATTCGTTGTCCGGCGAGTTACCAGCCATTTCCACTCAGTTGTTACATCTGGATTTGAAGAAGAATAAACTCACCGGACCGTTGAAACCGCTGCCGTTGAGTCTCCGTTACGTTTCGCTTTCTGACAATTCTATGACGGGCCCACTTAACGGCTTACAGTCACTCTCAGAATTAGTGTACCTCGACTTAAGCATGAACCAATTTAGTGGGCCCATCCCCGCTGAACTATTTAATCCCAGACTCTCATCAATGTTCTTACAACGGAACAATTTATCCGGTGGGGTCCCATCACGAATCATGGACCCCGCTTCAGGAACATCCTACGGGGAAGGATCAATCGTTGATCTGAGCCACAATTTTTTAACGGGCGGAATGTCACCGATATTGGCCGGCGTGGAGAGCTTGTTCTTGAATAACAACCGTCTCATCGGGATCGTACCGCAGGAGTATATTAAGAGCGTTTACGACGGTACCACAAAAACATTGTACTTGCAACATAATTTTTTATCAAGGTTTCCGTTAGAGCAGGGGTTGGCATTGCCCGATACGGTGTCGTTGTGCTTGTCTTATAATTGCATGGTTCCCCCCGTTGGACCGTCGGCGTGTCCGGCCAGTGCCGGCGGACAGCTGTCACGGCCGCAGTCACAGTGTTCGGTGTTTAGAAATCGGAGTACTAGCACCGTAGGTTAATTTCGTATAGACTTATTTGACATACATTATAGGATAAAATTAATTTGAATAATTATGTTTGTGTGTTTTATTTGTCATTACATAGTGTTTGGTTTTGTACGAATTATAGTAAAATTATCAGTATTATTTTTGATATTTTTTATCACATTAATTTTATTTATAGTATTATTTATATAAAAAAATAAATATAATATTTTTATAAAAATTTTAATTTTTAAGTATTTTGTATTTTAAATTTTAATAAAAAAAAATTTTAAACATGACAGTACATAGCTGTACCGTAGATAAATCCGGCAAAACGTACGTGTCGACAAAAATTGTCTACACCAATACGAATACCATTCGCCGTTGGAATAGACGTTAAGATGACGATGGGTCATGTCATTCATTCATTAATGAGAGTTAACGTGAAAAGTATGAAAGAGATTGTTTAGGCAGTACAAAACAGGGATATTTATTGAAGGTTTTGTCACGCATCCGGTAGTCCAAAGGCCCAGTGGTCCACACGTGTCTTGTTTTGTCCACGTGTGCGGCAGCCATTGCCCGTTCATTAGATTTTGGACGGTAGAATGTATTGGAATACACTTGGAAGACATTTGTTGTAAATAGAGACCTTCTGTTGCCTCTGTAATGGTATGATGTTGTTCATTTTAGGCTGAAACTCTCCTGGATTTATTTTGATTTCTGCCCAGAAAGCTTTCGTAGCAATGGAGCCACACATTGGCCTCCCCTTAAACGATCATCCGCCCGTCCTTTCTTATTAGCCAACATGGGACTTTGGTCACACCTTGACAACCGTTAATCCTATATATCCTGCTGCAAGAGCCACAACGTTATGTGATTCGTAATCTCTTTCGTATCATCAAATCTCAACAGAGTTCCCAGACGATGATATCACTGATGAGATAAACAAACAAGCATAACATGAGATCGGTGCCCTAAATTCGCATAAAACCCGGATAATTTAACATGCCATAAGCCCATCATATCCATGGAAAATCAGTTCTGAACCATAGTAGTTGCCAAGGGGAACCCAACATTGTAGGAAGAACAGGCGACTCAGAATGTAAGACAACGGGAACGGCGAGCAAAACTCATCCCCCCCTTTTTCTGTTTTTCTGGTAAACAAAACTTATCCTTGGAATTCTACATTTTCATTGCAATCTCGGTTTGAGCTCTACCGAATAGTACCCACTAATCCAATTACTCTCTTTTAACACTAAGACCTTGAAACTAAACACATGGCGTGAGATGCACCAACTGCGACAGATAGCACCTTGTGAGGACCCCAGTTCTCGTCCTCCATTAGAAACTTGACATCGACAGGACACGGTTGCACCTCTCTCAGCCCGGAAACTCCCAGTTGAGAATCTTTGGCATTTCCCCATATAAACAACTTCACTTTGTCCGAACAAAATAACATATTATATGAACATTAGTATCTTGTTACAGTTAAGATGCATTGGCGGCATATAAATTTTAGTGAGATATACGGGAGGTTCACTTTGTTCATGCTGCAAATCGGCTGTATGAGAAGAAGATTTGACAGTTGTTTTTAATATGAGATGTTTGTTGATAATTTTCACAGTATTAACATTATATGTTGATAATACGCTGATCACCATTAACAAGACAGATTCGTTAAGAGTCCGTATTACAGAATGAATTTGATAAGAAGAATCCATGACCTACATAGAAGATCCTTAGCACGAAATTTAGAGGGACCGAAAGGAAGGTAAATAACCATAGATATCAACAGCTATCAGGTGCTAAATCTAGAGTGATTTCATGTCTCTAAACGTTATAAGGTGGAGAAAATATCACGATTACCTGATACAAATTGCCGATGAAATGATCATTTCTTTCGACTTGTAAGGAGAATCTTGGGATTGACGGCATACACCTACTAGAGTATGTTGTTGAACTTCTAAAACCTAATAATAGATAACACTATCAGGGACAATGGAACTTGTCTTACCGGTTGATGGCTGCGGAAGATGAGCCTTCACAAGCAATCCGGAATACACGTTCATAAGCTAAAGCCTCAATGACAGTAGGTTTTCTTTTTTAATAGAAGAATGACCCAATTGACCATGTCCACCATAGCCCCACGAAAAAGAACTTTTATCTCCCTAACTCGAAAGTTGCCCTAGCCACCAAGAAACAGCAGCCAGAGAGGCCCAGATGATGATTTGGCTTTTGAAGGGATACTGAGTCCGTCTCCCTCGTTTTTGGACCCCGACCAGGACCAAGGCCTAATCTTCCCTCGCCTTCATCTCGACCCCAAGTATACAGATATCCTACATTATTTAATCAATACTAAACAGATTCAAATACTTGAAAAACTTCTGTTCTTTTATCTTTAGTCATAAACTTTCCAGGCTGATAAATATTTAAATTATATAAATGTAGTTATGCAGATGGCTTGAGAGGTACAGGATTCCTTGCCAGTGATTCTGTGACAGCCGGCTTAGACATTCAGTGAAAAACCAGGATGAACAATGTAAGAATCGGCGGCAGGGAACTGTCTAAGGGGACTTACTCAGATGGCGTAATGGGATTGGCAGACGACAGACGTTCTTTGGCTGTAAAGGCAGCAAAAATGTTTGGCAACAAATTTTCATTTTACTGTCACATAAGTCCCAAGTAAACCCCAACTTTCTTAACTTCGGCAACACTTCCAAGTCAACCCATAAAAACATGCAACACACACAGCTAATCCCTGGTGTAATCAATCCATTCTACGGCGTCAATGTTTCCGGAATCTCGGTTGGCGGAAAAATGCTGGATATCCCACTAGAAATATGGAACTTTAGCGGCGATGGCGGGGTGATTCTCGACTCCGGTTCTACGTTAACATTTTTGGCACAACCTGCAAATAGCGGTCATAGCCGGGCTGGTGTATCCATTGCAGAGAAGTAAGAAACTTGGGTGCATTCGGGCCCATTGAAATTCTGTTTTTGATGAAACGGGATTTGAATCGGCGTGGGTGCCGGAACTTGTGTTGCATTTTGCCAATGGGGCTAAATTTCCACTGCCACTGAAGAGTTACGTAATCAATGTTGACAAAGGTGTAAAGTGACTTGGATTTACTTCTGCTGGTTGGCATGGAACTTCTGTAGGTGGTTTAACAACATTATTCGGATAGAAGATAAAAAACAAAAAATCTATTGCATAATTTTTTAATTATATTTTAAAGAGGAAATTTGCAGTTTAATCCACAATTAACGATTAAATAATCATGCAAGATTTGTTCCATGGTGTTTAGCGCTAGTATGTTCGTTACAGTCTTGTTGGCAGCAAACAACAGGCGCCACTGTGTCTCTCTCTGTGTATCAAGCCCTTATCACTTTCTTCTTCCTTTTACCAACCCTTCCATTTTCACATTCTCATTTCTCCTCCTCTTCCTCCTCCTTCTGTATAAAGATTTTCCATTTCAAATAACTGCATCAAATTGCCAAAACCCACCTGCATTTCCTCAAATTTCACCCATTTAAATGCCGCCACCCACCGCGCTCTCCGTCTCTTCCTCCTTCGCCTTCTTCCCGCTTCCTTTTTCTTCGATAACCAAGCTCAAATCCAACAATTACGCGCAATTCCCACGTCGTTTCTCCCCCAAATACCCCGGATTTGGTATGAATTCCACCACCGTGCGATCAGCCGTTTCGATTGAGAAAGAAACGCCGGAGACAGAGAGGCCTCCGACGTTCCTCCGGGAGTCGGATGATACAAAGACGTCTTCGGCTTCAGCCTATTCGGTGAGGGCCCGGTTTGAGAAAATGATAAGGGACGCTCAGGACACCGTGTGTCAGGCTTTTGAAGCCGTCGACGGTGGCGGGAAGTTTAAGGGAGATGTTTGGTCCAGATCTGGCGGTGGCGGAGGCATCAGTAGCGTTCTCCAAGACGGCGCGGTTTGGGAAAAGGCTGGCGTTAATGTTTCTGTTGTTTATGGTGTCATGCCTCCCGAAGCTTACAGGGCTGCCAAAGCTGCTGCAACTGACCAGAAGCCCGGTCCCGTCCCTTTTTTCGCTGCCGGTATCAGCGCGGTAATTACTAACAATGGATAAAATTGATGGAGTTCTCTTACGCTTGATTGCTTTCAAGGTAACATTTTCTTTTTGGCTCAGTTCATGATTATGGTAGAGAATAGAATATGCAGGAGCCGCTGAAAGTTTTGTCAGCATTTGAATATCGTGTTTTCATATGTGACTGAATTTCACAGCATCGGTCAAAATTCTATCATCTTTGTTGCTTACTATATATATTTGATTAGATGCCAATTTACTACTGTATGCACACAACATGAGATAGAGCTTTATACCATTACTTCTCACTACTTTAGCAGTTGCAACTATGTCATGTAGAAATCATATTGTCAAGCCAATATGGCCTTGCACAGTGTTCAATGCGAGTCAGAGATATTTAACCTTTTGTTTATTTTTAGAGTGCTTACCTGTTGGCTTAGATTGAGCTTTTTGGTCGAGAGATCACTGAACAGTCATTTTCTCTCTGTTTTTCAGGTTTTACATCCGAAGAACCCTTTTGCACCGACTTTGCATTTTAATTATCGGTATTTTGAAACTGATGCTCCAAAAGATACTATGAAGTCTCTCCAAATATATTCTCTAGATTATGGAACTTGTTCTTCTCACTTTATGTTTCTACACTTACGTTTATGGTAATGAATATACATTTCTTTCCCTTTTTTTAAATTTATTTTTATGAACCAAATTGACTGTTATTAGCTTTATAAGGCCAACTTAAATTGGAATGATCACATACAAGTTAAGAAAAAGGAAGAAAATTATGATTCAAAATACCAATGTAAATGTCAGACACCTTGTTGAGAATCCATGTATTGGGCTTGTATGCCAGTCATTGTTGTCTAGAGCATTGCATCATCCAGTTAAAGTTTCCTCTTGCCTTGCCATTTGCATAAGTTTAAGCTACTTCAAGAGATGGCGAATGCCATTTACAATTTATTTCATGATTTCTCTTGAAAGAGGTTTGAAATGTTTTGTATTTGTCTTTGCTTTATTAGAATGAAATGGCTAACACAATAGGGAGTATGCATTTCTTCCATTCAGCATTAAGAATCTATATTGTAGTTGCTCTGATAGTTTGTAAACTAATCTCCTCAACAGAATGCTTACTTAATGGTCAGGCATTTGATTTTCCTTCCGTCATTTATGTGCGTGATAATGAACTTGTACTTTGAAATGATTATTGTTACTAAACTAAGCAGATGCTCCTGGAGCACCTCGACAATGGTGGTTTGGCGGTGGAACAGATTTGATTCCTTCATATATCTTTGAAGAGGATGTTAAGCATTTCCATTCGGTATGTACTGGATTCTTTTTCTATGATCAAAGCACAGGGGCTTTTCATGATCCTCGCTGTTGGAAAGTTTTACCGTTGTGTTGCTTTCTTGAGTATATGCCTGTGATGGATTTGATTCAACCTTACCAACTCCAAACATGGTGCTAAGAGTTGTTTTATATTTGGAGACTAAACAAAGTATTAAAATCTTACAATGAAGAAAGCTTGAACTTGATTTATCACTTGCAACGAGCTGTCTACTTCCCAACCACCCAATTGAACAAAAAATGCTACTATAGGAAGTGCTTCATGCTTTTATGCAGCCTTAAGATTGTTTCTGTCTTACCTGTATATAGAGAATTTTTTTTATGCAAATTTGTATGCTTTACTGATAATGAACATTTTTTTTGCAGGTTGAAAAAAGTGCCTGCAACAAATTTGATCCTACGTTTTATCCCCGATTCAAGAAATGGTGTGATGATTATTTCTATATCAAGGTTTGTCTCTTAAACCTTTTGATCACCATGCTTACCATATGAAATGGAAATGCATTTTCTGTTTTTCATTGAAGATAAGATTTCACCTTTCATGATTCAATTACAAATGGTACCATAACTCAGGTTTCAAGCCAAATAGTTTTACTAAATTTACAGAAATGAAAGTAAAAGAAGAGGTGTTCAGTAAATTCATTGATCAGCCTAGCTCACCTCCCAACCTTTGTCTGTTGTCCATTTATAAGGTCAGGAATCCGGTGCTTGGTTGGTTCTGTGTCCACTAAATGGGCATCATTGGTGAGGTCGTAAAGTCTGTAAAATTTCACATACTTGTTTAAGTTACACCCAATCTCTTGTTGGTGGAATATGGATTACCTATCCATGTTTGCCAGGCTTGGCTATGTTACAACCAAGTAACGTTACAACTCCTAGCACAACTTGAAATCACAACACCAATTTTGAAACGCCTCGCATAGGACTTGAAACATATAAAATAAATAACAAATAATACTCGAAACATGAACGAAAAATTTGAAACGTGTAAATAAAAAACTCAAAACATTAGTGAAAAGTACTTGAACCGTTAACAGCAAAACTTGAAACGTCAACACAAAAGTTAAAAAAAAATGTATGTATCAAAGACAATCTAATGATTGCCACTTTACATATTTATAGAGGTTGGGAACTAGGAAGGAGGCTTGATTTTTTATAGTAGTTCCGTTACTTTTGAGATGATTGTTAATTAATAATTCTGTTGTAGCTTGAGCAGGATTGAAAAGATTTTTTTTTATTGCAAATAAGCCACTGTTGATTAATCTTTGTATCTTGAATTTTACATCCATGCTAAATGCAGCATTGAGGTGAGTGGCGAGGACTTGGAGGAATATTTTTTGATGATCTAAACAATTATGATCAGGAGATGCTTCTTTCCTTTGCAACTGGTAATTGCTTGAGAAAATTGTACAAGTTTCAATATAGCAAGCCTCGTCATATACTAATTTATTTTTAAACTTGCAGAATGTGCAAATTCTGTGATTCCTGCTCACATACCCATCATAGAAAAAAGAAAGGATACGCCATTTGCAGATCAGCACAAGGCATGGCAACAATTGCGAAGGGGACGTTATGTAGAATTCAACTTGGTATTAATACTAATTCCAGGAGACTGTGATTGAAATTAACATCTAAAGTTAGCCTACATAAAGCCTTGTATGTCTTCCTGCTTTATTTCTTTGAACTGTAGGTTTATGATCGAGGTACAACATTTGGGTTGAAGACTGGAGGTCGGATTGAAAGCATCCTCGTTTCTCTCCCACTGACCGTACGATGGGAATACGACCATGTAAGTTTTCTGAATCATATTCTGATCAACCCTCCACAGGTGATGATGTTATTGAAAATTTTGAAGATTGTGAACTGAAAATGAGAGGTTTCTATTTCCTTGTTCTGTCACCAGAAACCAGTAGAGGGAAGTGAAGAATGGAAATTATTAGACGCTTGCATCAACCCAAAGGAATGGATTTGATCTCTCTCTGAATCATGTCCTTTCAACATCATTTTGAGTGTTCTTTCCGGATTTTTCTTCAAATTCTTCTTGTAATTTTTTACTCTTGGCATCCCGGCAAAAGAAGTTGCAGTCTTGGCTGAAGTAATCGATTAGGTGGTACAGAATCTGCTTGTAAATCATATGAATTACTTCCAAATCTCATCCTTTGTAAGACCATTGGAACCACAAAAAACTTGCCGGTAGTGAAGAACACTGCCGCGCCTGAGAATGCTCGCATTTATGCGAAATGTCCGTTTGAGACTTTACCACGATTTAATAACAAAATTGCCACTGATATGTCATCACCAAAATCCTCGTCTTTCTGATTTCTCATTACTTGCGAGTTTCCTTTCAGTCTCAATTAGGGAAAGAGAATTGTTTCGCTAATTTCATGGAGCCGATAATAAGAGTACAGAATCTAGTTCAAGCCGGCGTAGCACAGGTTCCTCCGGAATACATCCAGCCGCTTGAATTCCGGCCAACCAATCACCACCGTCCTTTACCTTCCACCACCGTTCCTCTAATAGATTTGTCGAATCAGAACAGCCCAATCCGCGACGCGATCGGCCACGCGTGTAGAGAATGGGGAGCCTTCCACGTCATCAACCATGGCGTCCCTTTAGAATTACTTCACGCGATACGGTGCGTGGGCCGGTCGTTCTTCGAAGAGTCTTCGATGTCGGAAAAACTCAAGTACTCCTGCGATCGTAACTCGGCCGCTTCCGAGGGGTACGGAAGCAAGATGCTGGTCAATAAAGACGATACCGTTTTGGACTGGAGAGATTACTTTGACCACCACACCTTGCCGCTCTTCCGCAGGAATCCTAGTCGGTGGCCGGAGTTTCCGCACGATTACAGGGAAGTTGTGGCGAATTACAGTGATGAAATGAGATTACTTGCCGAGAAATTATTAGGTTTTATTTCGGAAAGTCTAGGGTTGCCATCAGATTACATTAAGGACGCTGTTGGTGAATTCTATCAGAATATTACGATCAGTTATTACCCGCCGTGCCCGCAGCCGGAGCTTACACTTGGATTGCAAACTCATTCAGATATGGGTGCTCTGACGCTTTTGATACAGGATGATGTTGGAGGCCTTCAGGTTCTGAAGGACGGAGAATGGATAACCGTTGAGCCTCTATCCGATGCAATTGTTGTCATTTTGGCTGATCAAACTCAGGTCTTCCATCCAATCGTTCAAGCAATTTATTTTAATTTTCATTAGCTGTTCTCTATGTAATTTCAGATTCTGCGACTATAGGAAGACGTGCATAATAATCATCTAGGCTTCATTTTCTTTAAAAGAAAAAAAAACCACGAAACTTTAGCAGGGTTCGCAAATTTAAGTGCTCTTGCATCCAATTATTCACTGATATGGCATGTCTGAGCTTCACAAGGTGGCTTGAGTATTCTTATCTGGCAACTCTCTGAAGAGATGCTGTCCCTGTGTCACAGTTGATACAGTTTGACACTTTCATAATTGTTTCCCCATTTTTGCATTGGATTGGAGTTCCATTAAACTAGATGTTTGTGATAATACTCAGATTTGGCAATTCTCTGAAGAGAGCTGCCCCTGTGACACAGTTGATTCAGTTTGCACTTGCATCATTGTTTCCTCATTTTTGCATTGAATTGGAGTTCCTTTGAACTAGTTGTTTGTGATAATACTTAGATTTGGAAAAAAATCAACTCTGTTCTTCATAAGAAGTCCTCAAATTTATAGTTTGCGTAGTTTTAGCTTACACGTTACAAAATATATTCATGTCACAATTAAGTTTTTCACTTTTGGGACCCTGAATCAAACTAAAAACTTGCAAGTTTCACGTGCCTACCTTACACTGTATGTGGCCTTTTATTTATGTGGACATTAGAGGTGAACTGATGCTTTGCTTTATGTATTTTCCATTCAACTGATCACGCATGTCTGCCATTATGATGACTTCGTTATGATCTACGGTGGTCTGTTGTTTTTGTAACTACTTCGTTGAAATTATTGAACCAGGTAGTATTCTAGTTCTTTTCTAATGGGACATTCTTAGTTGCAGGTCATGACAAATGGAGTGTATATTAGTGCCCAACATCGTGCAATAACAAATGCCAACAGGGCGCGACTCTCAGTTGCCACATTTCATGACCCAGCCAAGACAGTCAAAATATCTCCGGCACCTGAGCTTGTCAGCGATTCCTCCCCTTCCCTTTATGGTGCAGTGGTTTATGGAGATTATGTATCATCATGGTACACAAAGGGCCCTGAAGGAAAACGAAATCTTGATGCACTCTTGCTCAAAAGTTAAGACTGAAATTCCCCTGTGGTGGGTAGTTGAGAAAGAGTAACAAATAATAACTTATCAACCCCATCAGTGATAGGTCTCCAAGGACTAAGATTTTATTCATTTCCATCCACATTTTTTGGTAGACTGTTTGTTTCCCCTCCTCGGATTCTACTTGCATCCATTTTTTTGTACCCATCAGCATGACTATCAATTACACAGTTGCTCAACTTTTCAATTTTATTGATTTTTTTAAATTTTTTATTAGGATGACAATTCTATAATTATGAACCCATAGGTCATGATGTATTGAAGCTGCAAAAATTCACTGCATTTTACCTACTATCAAGATCCGGGAGAAAATATAGAATGAAAGTAAGGTAATCATTGTTGTATATTCTTAGATATGTATGGTGCAACCCAATCCTTGGTTTTCATGTAAAGAGAATCACAATCATATAGGTTGATTCAACTTTCTTGGGGCTATCCTATTTCGATTGTTTGTACTTTTTAATGTATAGATGGGTGGGGAAACGTTATCTAAGCACAAGAATAAATTCAGCACATTATGTACACAATGGAAGTTGTTGGGAATACATGAACCAGAACACAGGCAAAAAACTGATGCGCCTTAGGCTGAATAAGAAAGAATGACCATGGTGAAGCATAATTTAACAAGACCCTAACATCTGTTTCATTTAAGAAATCGGTTTCATTTTAGAGTGGTAAATCGCCTGTATCTTTAATCTATCTACCTGCCCTTACTTTGATGCTGAAGGTATCCGCTGGCCCAGCCTCGTCCTTTACCTTGCTCGATTGTAGCCAACAATACCTGTAACAATTCTGAAGCAACTTGCTTGGATGCCAATTCCAAGTTAGCTTGAAAAAGAGGAAGAGCAGTTGGAAGGACTGTTCCATCACTGGTGAGAATATGCACTGCCCCTTCATCTGTATCGGCGTGAACTATGCTGTCCAAACCAATTTTGGACTCTATCGCCCCTTTCCGGATCAACGGCCACGCCCTGAAATTCGGGTTTCCATAGGTCCACCAAGCTAGAACAGCTAGCTATCAGTGAATATCTCCATGACGACTGTAAATTTCCCAGTTTCTTTTAAGTGCTTTGCACATCACTAGCAGCTCATTCTTGAACTTCAAACCATCATCAGCCTCCATAAGTACTGTTGTTCCAATGGCTTCTTCCCAGGAGCTAGGCGTTAGCAGAAGTTATCTACTGCAGAAGTTACTCCATATAGCTGCAACCTTGTGCGGTGGAACCTACTTCTGTTTCTAATATTCCGAGCAGTTTTTCCTTGTTATATCCACTAAAATGCCCGAGGGGTTAAAATCATCGAGCCCCTCGACAAAATATATAGTAAAAATTAAGGTAAAAAGTAATATTATAATAACAAGAATGGTAAGTATTACATAATTACACAATAATAACAAAATTGACAATTACACGATGCAAGGTCACAATGTGCAATTATCCCATGTGTACACACGCAACAATCACTATTATTCTATCAATGAGAAAGAATCTGCCGCTAATTCATCTACCCTTCAGCTCTGTAGCATTGTACCAGTTCATTTAGATGTGGCCACTGCTCTAAATTCTCATCAAGCTGCATGAAATCAATACAGAACCTGCTTAAGCTGGAATTCACCGAATCCAAGTAAGCTTCCATCACTAACTCTTAAACATGGAAAACAGCAACATATCGAGACCCAAAAGCATTTTCATTTTTCTTTCTAATAGCCCAAAATTTGCTCCAAGCTAGTGTTTCGACAAACTATCAACAAAATTTTTCCACATCAAAAATTCCACTTTCCTTCATTCAGAATTTGTTCAACTTCAAATTCAAGTATCTAAACGAAAATGTACTAAGTGACAGTAAAATTTATTTTAAAGAAGAAGAAAACACTGGCCAATGGGTCTAATTTGGGATGAGCAAATGCCTGTTCAGGAATTCTTCGAAAGCGCCGGCCATCCATGGCACTGCTTCCACTCAAAACTTTACTGCAATGTGAATACTCTGAATAAACAACCACCCATTTTCGAAAGAATAACTCATAAATGCGTACTCGTTAGATCTGGAACAAAATATTCTATTCTAGAGTTTCAAAAAGCACTACCTGATACTAAACAGCAAGAAAAGCTCACAATGCTGTGCGCTTTCCTCGAATTCGATCGAGATCTTGGTACAGATTATAACAACACAGAGCAAGAAGACAGGCGCGACTCAAACTCGATCCCAAAAACATACATAGATACTCATACCACAGAATTGTAAAATGATTTTAATTTTAATATTTAATATATATATTTTTAAAAAATTAATTGGGTTGTCAAAAGTAATACAAGAGGTAAGAAGAGGAGATTCAAACATCGTCATCTCGAACTACTGAGGAATTTAATTTATTTATTATAATATTTTTTAAAAATTATTAAATATAAATTAAATGAATGCTTTAATCAAAATGTTGTTTAATTGACTGATTAAACAGATTACATATAAAATTATTATATAAAAATAAAATGTTTAAGAATAATGTTCATCCCAAAGAGAATAGTTCCCTAAATTTTACTTGAACTGTCCAAGCTCAACATCTTTCTTCAACGGGGATTCTTCATCCAATATTTTCAGATTCAGCAATTCTTCATGTTCTTCCGGAACATTGTTTTTTGTGCCAGAAACGATCTTGGAATCGGGTTTGGTCGTCTTCTCTGATTCAACTGCCCAACTGTACACTACCATGCCGAGAACAGCAATGGCCATGCCAAGTATGTTCTTCAGTGTCAACTCAGAATCAAAGAGCAGCCATCCCAAAAGCAGGACGCAGACAGTTTTCATGTGGCCTAAAACCTGGAAAGATACTGCCGAGAAACGTCCAATGCAGAGGTATTGGCTCACATTGCAGAATACTGCTAAGGAGCATGAGAGCAATATGAAAAGCTGCAGATAAATTTGAAGAGACAGCTTAGTAAAATTATTTAGGGTTTGCTGCTAAATGGATTTTGACATAAGGTAGAAGGAGTACTTACAAATGCTCCAGAAGAGAGATGATAATTTGACAAAAGTTTGCCGCTGAGATATAAGTCAATGAATGGACCAAATACAAGAAGGGAAACTGCTTGTATTGGAGCTGTCTTGCTAAGCAATTCAAATGAACCAATTGAATACTTCGTTTGCAAGGAGCCTATTGACTGTTCACACAAGTAAATCACAAATCAAAGTCAGTGACATTCTAGAGTTTGCATATTTCCTCTGCATGATCTACGGAATTTTGGTTGTTCGTTTTCATCAAATTAAACATTGAATGCTGAACTGTGTGAGTGAAGAAGTTAATAGAATCGTTCATTGGTGATTAATCACTACCAAATCTAAACTGAAACATTAGATTGAAGCAGGGGTTAACAGTAAATTTAAGGAAAAAATTGGTTCATGGGAAGATGAAGAATACTTACAATCTGTTGCAAGGAAGTAGACAAGACTGCAACAGAGGCACAAAGGAATCCTCTGGCATTAACTTTCACATCAGTAACTGTACAGACTCCTACGCCAATCACCACCACTAGAACAGCCATTTTCACTTCCCGTGAATATTTCTTCCCATGAAGAATCCATTCCATCACACAAACAACTGGAATCATGCTCAACTTTGAAATCTGCAACACATTTGTCAATAATCAAACTCATTACTAAGACAACAAGTGCTCGCCTCAGGTTGACCAATCGAGTAGATATTGTCTTGTTTTAGATCTTCACTAGCTATATGATGCGTGAAAATCGAAAAGAGAATGGAGTAAGAACCATTCATCAAATGCTGTAGCACCTGATAAAATCCGACAGAGTTGAGCATAAGGCTGAAGTTCATCCCAGTGATCGAAGTATTGGCAACAAGGGAGAACCAAAAAAGCTCCCAAAAAGGAACGTGTTTTGATGCAGAATAGCCAGCAGCATTTGACACCAAACCAACCAGTGCAGTCACGGTGAAGTGAAACCCAGTTAAAGTTGTTGCTGGAAATTAAGAAAGCGGAAGCATTTTTAGTTTCATGAGACGGTAAAAACTGAAAGAAAAATTCTGATTGGCTAGATAGAAAATGGTATCTGTGAGGCCATATTCCACCCACTGCCTAGAATATCCTTTTTCTTTTTGTTTCTTACTTGTTGGTCAATTAATGTTGCATAGAATGACAAACAAGAAACCAGCAAGAAACATGCAGAGTAAAGTTAGAATACAGCTACAATAACATTGTTATCATCAATTTTTTTGGTCATATTTCTCAAGTTTTTCTATTATTTCCAAGCATTTTATTTATTGTTCGCTTAACCTCACGGAGAGGTACATGAACAGCCATTTGGTCCCCTATAACGATTACAACCGCTGAACTGTAGACTGACCATTAAACGTGAAAGGAAGCCATAACATTTTGCTTGAAAAGCAATGGAAGAAAAAGAAGAGAAAAGGAAAAAACAAAAGCTCAAAATGAGAAGATAAAAAAGGGGAAGAAATGACAGATCAGAGGAGATATTGATAGATAGAAACTGACCAAAGCCAAAGCCAAAACCATTTGGGGACATAAGCTGTTTGTTGACCATGATAATGCCCACAGAGCTGACAATATTCATAGCCCAAGCTCCTACATCTGATACTGATGAAGATGAAGAAAAAGAAGATGAAGATTTACTCTGCTTCTCTGCCTCCATTGCCAGCTGATCTTCAGAAAACTTTCTGCTTCAATGGAGGAAAAGAAGAAGAGATTGCAAGACAATGAATGTAGACACAGAGAGATAGAGAGAGAGAGACAGAGAGAGAGACAAGACGAGTGATCAGTAATACTACTGCAAGCTGCTTATTAATAGTAACAACAAAATGAGATGTGTGTAAACATATTAACAACAATTGATGACAATAGAAGAACAGGAACCAACCAGCC
The DNA here is from genome assembly GCA_019650275.1 of Xylocarpus granatum. Lineage (NCBI taxonomy): Eukaryota > Viridiplantae > Streptophyta > Magnoliopsida > Sapindales > Meliaceae > Xylocarpus > Xylocarpus granatum. The sequence goes on from BNST01003078.1 coordinate 48,511, forward strand.
TGCCTGCAGCCAGCCGGCCGGCCCGGAAGCAACGGATTGACCGTCAAGCTTTCAAGAATTGATTAATGGAATAATAATATTTGAGTCCCGATACTTTTACAATATATGAAGCTCGAAACATAATTTAGTCATTTATATCAAACAAGTCACTTACACTTCCATTTCAATGACTGAAATACCTTTAATCTCAAGGCACATATTCCTACACCATCTCAGACAGTAACAGCAATATGATCATTTCAAAAGAAACGTAGAAACATTCGAACCCGAATGTTATTATTTCATTAATAAACACAGAGAAAAGATATTATTTGATTGCTTTGTGCATTATTATAATAAGGATGGTGGGGGGAGGGGGGTGTCTGTTTTTAATGATTTATTTGGGATCATATTCCTGTCTTGGCTCGCGGTCTTTCTCGGCAAAAAGCACGTGTTGCCAGCCATAAACCAATCACCATGCATAAGCCAGCGAAATTTTGTCACCTTTTCCCTCCCCTGAAGCTCGCCCCTTCTTCCACCATTCACTTCGTTCTCGCACAAAGTTAGACTTTGACCGTAGTTGCTTGAAGTTGAAGCTTGATAACTTCATATTTACTACATTGTAAGAAAAGTGCAAGGTCTCCTTGTGTCGTAGATACACCGCAATCACATATTGTCAATCACCGATTTCAAGCTATTGATCCATTTTGCACATTCAAAGATTGAAATTCCATTAGATCAATGCACATTTAGAAGTTGAGATTATCCATCAATCACAACCGTTGAATCAAAAGTTGATATCGTTAATCGCTAATGGTCAACACGTTCAAAGCCTTCGATTAAACTCAATGTATGTAATCAATGCATAATTGATAAACTATATTTTGCCCTTTTAGCAATGAAATTGATTACATACATGCATGGATACTACCAGATAGCTGATGATATAAAATGGACCAAATTCCAACAATAAGTTATCTAAAACATGCAATATTTAGCGAAAATGGAACAATTATTGGTAGACAGGCACTAATGTATCATCCTACATAGCTGCAATTGAACTCCCCGCCCCCCCACCAAAAAAAAATCTAAAGACATTGTCTTTTCCCCACAAATAAATCATTATGGGGAAGAGATTTTTGTTTATGTTGCTATAAAATTTTTAATGGTAGCAGCAACCAGAACAGCAACACAACAGAGCATAGACAGAAGTAAATTCATCTACCACACTGAAAAATGCTTACAGCATTTGTCAAAATCATCAACATACACATATCGCTCAGAATTCTCCACATTTACAGGAAAGCATCTTTCTCCAACAGCTTTAGTACGTCATGCTGGTTGTTGAGCCTGGCAACATCTATAGGAGTCTTCCCGTCCATGTTCTGGAGAGTTCTGCAGTAAACAGAAGAGAATATGGCGGAAAGAAGATTAATGATAACTGTATAAAAACTCTGTAACAGGGAGATTAATTGGTAGGTTGTTGGGCTTACACAGCAGCGCCGTTCTCCAAGAGGAGGGCTACACACTCCTTCCTCCCATAACCAGCTGCATAATGTAGTGCAGTGTTCTTATTCTTGTCCAAGGCATCCACATTTGCTCCAGCCTCAAGAAGGATTTGAGCACACTTGACCTATAAAGATTCAAGGGCATAAACTTTGCAAATTTGAAAAGGAAAACAAGAACCAAATTGAAACTGGAGCAGATATCCCAATCAGTTCATCTAATTTTTGCAAAAATTTTGCGTTAGCATTTCTTGTATCTTGCAAACTCATTTAAAATCAGTGTTTCTTCCAATTCATAATGGATCTGTCCTTAATTCCTGTATTGATAAATGGTGGCGCATGCATACAAAAATTGAAATATGAATCCTCCAGGAAGCAAATAATTGGTACAAAATGTATTTGCCAGCATTCTAAACAATAATCTTGCTGACATGCTAGGCAAAGCAGAACCTTAGGGCTTTAAATATCAGTGCACCTATATTCCACTAATATGGCATAAATAAAACTTTGACACAATGTTCTGAACATCCGAGGTTTGAAGTTTTGATCTTTCCTGATATTTCAAGGACTACATCCTGATATTTCAAGGACTACATTTCTCCAGTTGCAAATAAGCCTTTTTTTTTAATAAGAAACTATAAATTTTATTTAAGAATTATGGAAATCATAAGGAGAAAAACCAGCAGTCTGCAAAGAGACTCAAACAAGCTAAAGAATAGTAAAAACAACAAAACTAATCTAACAGTTTCCCTTCCAGGAACAAATAAGTTCTTACCCTGTAATTGTATCATATGAAATTTTAATACAGCTAAATCACAGCCAGAAAATTATGAAAATTTATATATGTACCACAAATATGCAATCATCTTATCCAGCACAGATCATCCTTGATGGATGCAATTCTCACGAAAAGCAGTCCGATGACTTTGTCAAACAAATAATAAGCATTAATAGCAAAAAGTTAAAGTAAACATTTAATCATATCCCGTTCCATCAAACTCAAACAAATAAGAACAAGAAAAATAAGTGAGGGAGAAGAAAGGTTCAGATTATTATACCTCGCCATACCCACAGGCAACATGCAATGCTGTCCTCCCTTCTGAATCTTCCTCATCCTTATTAGCACCAGAGGCTAACGCGGCTTTCAGACCCTATTTGGATAACAACGTAAGAAGTTAAATTGTAGCATATACACTAAATAAAGTATGCTCCTTCAAATTTATGCACAAAATCCAACTTTGATACATTCAACACAGACCATAAATAAGAATTTTTATTAACTAGAATACATACAAAAAAACACTTGCAAGTTCTGTTTTGGTTTAATGAGAAGGCAGAACAATCACACACCAGAATTTCTGAACAGCAAAGGACGTAAAATGTATAAAACCTATAATTAATATCTAAGATGGAGAAATAATATCAGAGGACAAGATACATATTCTCCAAGCAGTCACCACTTGTATAAAACTTGAACCAGGTACAAGTGCAAATCGTAAGGAGGTCAAAAATATACAAAGTATCTTCTGTCATTAAGGGCGCACTTGGATATTCTACTTCATATTGTTACATGGAGAGTGAACTCATATGTAGTTCTATAATACCAAAACAGGCCATTTCTCAGATGAACCAAACTATAGGAAAAAAATGGTACAAGGGACAAAATGACACAAATTTAAGCTACTGTCATAATTTCTGCACTCTTTCAATTAATTAGAAAGTCAATAAAGCAAATAATCAATAATTAAATATGAATAGATCATAAAATTCAGAAACAAAGAATACCTCATCATCAAGTCAAATAAAAGCAAGTAGCCTCATACCTCAACATCACCAATGCTGGCAGTGTGATGAACAATTGACTCATCCTCATTTCCAGCTTCTTCTGCTTCATCAGCTGCAGAATTATCAGCAGAAGTGGTTGCATCTCCTGAAACTGCAAGACCCATTGCTTCACCCAATTTCTGCAGGACATCTTTATCATTCCAGTACCTACGCCAAGACAATTTTCCATTACTTGCTCAGATCACAGATATACTTGAACAACAATCAAATGCACAAATGTTATCTAGAACTATAAAGAAGCCAACTAGCTAAACAATATCATAGCATTTCAATTGCTCACTTCATCATAGCAGCCGGTCCACCACTCTCTATCTCATCTAAAATAGGTTTCAAAGACGGATCTTCCTTAATTTTTGCCATCCGTTCCTCAAGCTGGTCTTTTTGTGATGGGTTTGTAAAACTCTCAAGCATATGCGACATAGATGGGTCCTTAAAAAATCAAAGCTAGATTTTAGCCACAGGACAGCAACTTTAAATACATATTTTCTAGATAATAAATAGTATCAGTAATAATAACAAGAACAAAGGACCATATATACCTGCATTATTGCATTACCAAGTCGCTCAGCCATAGTCATAAACTGAGGATTCTGCATAACTTGTTGCATGGTGGAGTAATACTGTTGTGTATCAAACTGAGGAACTTCATCAACATTTGCACCATGCAAAGTTTTCTGAAGTTGCTCTGCCATCTGATTAAATGCAGGATCTTTTGCTATCTGTCCAGCTAGTTCCTTAATGCTCGGGTCCTTAATTATCATACAAGCCCCAAAATAAAGGGAAAATAAAAGCCCAAAATTCAACACTCAATAACAGAAGTTACTAAACCCACAAAAATACAGGAACACTTAAAAAAATAATCCAAATCTTTAACTCGACAATCAAATCAAAACAAAGAAAGCATACGTTCAGAAGTCCACTCATAGCGGAGAAATCAAAAGGGTTTGGCGGAACGCCAGCAGCTCCTGGAAAAGCAGAAGCAGGTCTTCTAGGGGACCCAGAAGCTGCTTCTGATTGCTGAGCCGATCCTCCAGCTTTCTCATCTACAAAATTACAGATTAAACCATTATTACTTTATCCAGTCCATCAATTCGAAAAAAAAAGCCCTAAACCCCAATCAATCATAAAACAATAAGAAACAATAAATTACCAGCGGGAGCATCCTTGGTGGGAGCAGAAGCCATGGGAACAACAGAAACACAGCTGAATCAAAATAAAAATGAAAATCAAACACTAAACCAACTCAAAATCTTAATTTTTTTATTCCTTGAAGTAATCAGAAGGAAACTGATCTGGGTTTAGAGTTACCTGACAAGATTGGGAACAAGATTAGATTCTGGAAAGTAGATTAAAAAAATAAAAATGAAACCCTAAGGTAGTTTGGACAACTCGTCTCTCCACCACCGAAATTTTATTACGAAAGATTACAAAGCACAGACGCTCACGTGGACCATCTCAATCCATTTCCTCTGCTCTTCTATAAAAATCATTCTATCACTTCTTTTATCTGTCGCCCCTTCACTTCAATTTAATTACAACTCACCCGGCCATCGGCCAAGTCCATTTCCCAAATGAGCCGGGTTGTCAAGGCCCAAGGCCCGTTCTTATTTTCATTTTTCTATTAAAATACTTCGCATGAAATTTTTATAATTTTTTTAATATTAGATAATATTAATTGGGAATTTGAACTATACATTCTCGATAAAATTATTAAAAAATATTATTAAATAAATAAATTATGTATATTTATTTTTATTAATAACTACATGAAAAAATATTAATAATCCACGGGATGGATTAGATTATAATACTTGTAAATAATAATAAATAATTTATTTATAAAAATATTAGAATATATAAATTACAATTATATATTTTTAAATTAATAACATTAGAGTTCTTTTATAAAAAAAACGTTTTATGAAAATTTTTTATTAATTTTTTTATATTTTAAAAATATTTTGAATAGGTCCGTAATTTGTCTTTTATAAGAATTGGAAAAGTCTTCATTGAATTGATTATTGAATTTGATTTAACAAATGTTTACAAACTTTTCTCCCTCTCTCCTTCCATGTTGTCAATGCTTCAAAAATCTCAATTTCTACGACAGTCATACAGAGATACTGCAAAATTTTAGACCATATGGAAACTAGCTTGCAGGGGACAATTGAAGCAGCTTCTCTGCTTGCTCCGGAAAGAATGTGATGAACAGATATGCACCTGCAGATACCAGAACATGAGCACCTATGGTATGCAATCAGAAAGTTTGAGCAGAATCATGCGAAAGTTTCAGCGTTTCATCAAGTAATATACTCACAAATAAGCAAAGTTCCGAGTACAGCTGAGATCTTGCCTTGAACGGTAACCAAACCAGCTTTGCCAGCGTCTTGCAGCTCTGTAGAGCCTATGGAATCAAACGTACCTGCAAAAAGAAGAAACATTTGTTCTCCTATACTTGCACGCGGAATGAGCTGCTACAAGTAGAAGTGTTAAGAGTAGGATTTTTAACCTGGTTTTACAGACTGAAGTCCTGATGTGATACATGCTACGTTTTGGAAACCAGCTTCCTCTAACTTATTGGCTGCAGCAGCAGACCTTGACATTAAAAAGAAACAGAATCCTGTCAATGTTTTCAGGATTAGGAGAAAATGAATACATGTGAAGTAAAAAGAGAAAGTACCTAAGAATCATGTCAATAGAATCTGGCAAGGGATGACAAAATTATCAAAATATAGAAATGTTGTAGGACCATGATGAATCTCACATTGCCCCAAGTCTGTGATCAGGAACTGATTTACTGGTTTTATTTTCTCTGATAGGTTATGAGTTTTACCACTTGTTATTAGATGCATCTTGTAGCCCTTCGTCAACTTGTCATTGGAAGTCAGATTGATGTAGAACAAACCAGGCTAATTTTATTGTTGTCTTTATTTTTCCCATTCTAAAATAAGTAACCCAAACATGACTCTAACCAAAGACTAATCCAAGAAAAGAAAAATGAAAACTTTCCTCAACAACCAGACATTTAAAGTCTAGTCCAATTCTCAAGTAAAACTATCATCAAAAAAATATGAACAGCCAACCTCAATCCTTCCTGACATACAAGCAACAATTTACTTTCAGGTGAAAACTGGCTTTTAATTGATTGAATGAATTCAGGATTCTGTTTGGTAAATGGAAGCCCGAAGAATAAACCCGAAAAATTGTTGTGTACAGTCCTCTTTATGACGGTACCTGCATGAACAGAAATCAAAAGTAGTTGAGTGAAAAGCATCATATCTAGTACTTAACCAACTTTTACAAGAAAATTTAAGGTGCCATACATAAATGAACAGACAACATTTAGCTAGACACAAAGAAAAAAAGATTTTACCAACATCATTGTCTTGATTTTCAATGAAAAGAGGAACATGGTAACAAGATTTTATATGAGCACGTTCGAACTGAGTTTTGTCACGAACATCGAGAACTGCATAACCCTCTACTGCTATCAGTTTCTTTGCTTCTTCTGCACTAATATAATTTACTTCTGCTCTAACGTTCAAACTTCTCCTGCTGATTGACGCTCCTGACACATTTCTTCCAGTATGAGTCTTAAATTCCAACCAAGTTGTCCGCAATTTGCTGAAAACACATTCTTAATCCTTTCAACTTTAGCTTTACAGTAGTTGTCTCACAATGTCTCTAAGCACTATATGTATGTGTGTTACCAAGATCACGTGACAATTTTCTATTTTTGCTTATTCATTGAAAAAGAAATTCTGAATGTGACCTTCATTTAGTAACTTTTTAAAGTTAGAACTTTGTAAAAGACAAAGAAATTTGCATTCTTTGGTCTATGAGAAAGAAAATAAGCTTTGAGATAGTAAAAATTTATTCTTAATCTTGGATTTTTCATTAGTTGGGACAAAGAGAACTTTACTCTTGACGGAGTAGTTGTGCTTCTTAAATCTTGAAAAGCAAAGACTCAAAATTTCATTTACTTTCTTTCTCATCATTTTCTCGGAAACCAAATAGAGCATCAAAATCAATTTCAAGGGAAAATAATGGTAATAAAACACAGATGCAAAACAACATAGAGCATATAACGTAAGCCTAAAAGTCACTAAAGCAGCTGAAATTCTAACAATTTTTGTTCAAAGTTTATAAGCACATACACAAATCTGTACAAGGATATCAACAAAACCCAAAACAATGTGATCCCAATTAGCTTTGAATCTAAATTCTACGTTTTTATACTTATTTCACTGTAGTAAGCAACAAGCATTTAATAGTTTGAATTCTTATCTTATCCCACAGTTTCTCAACAGCCAAACAAAACTATGAAATGGAAGAAAAAAAAATTGTTACCTTCTTGAAGGAAGAAATGAACAAGAAGGGCTAATCCCCGCCATTGAAAGGATTCCTTAGAGCTTTCTTTCCCGGTTTTTCTCTCTCTCTCTCAACCTGTGATAATGGACAGCAGACATAACAGTGGTAGCCCACGAAATTCGGAAGGCACAATGGGTTGCGGCCACGTGGAAATGAGTATTGGATTATATTTCTGCGAGTTCCCTTGGTTGCCTCAACCCAAAAATAGAGAATAATTTCATAAAACCCCCTGTATTTTGTACTAATATAAGAAAGTGTCATGTGTTGTAATATTTAGTTTTTTTGAGTACCAATTTAAGTTAAAAAAGAGGCTTGAGCAGTTAAACTCAAACGCCAAGTGTAGTTCCACACTTTCCTGTAAATTGAAAGCTCTTTCGTTTAAGATTGTTGGGTCAGTCAAACGAATTCTTGTTTGCTTTTCTTTCTGCTACCGCTGAAGTTATATAACTATAAGATGACAGAAGTTGATGTTACCGAGGGGATGAGGTTCTGTAACTAGATCTCAGATTCTGGTCTGCAGCAAGAGTAGTCGAAGATGGTCAACCTTAAAGAGTCTGTTGCCGGGTTCTCTCCTCCATCGAGCTGAGCTGATTGCCAATCAAAACTAACCTTTGCATGCATGTGATTAAAATCTTAAATTAGTTTTAACATACCAAATTATTTTACCAGTTCAGCCAACCTGCACTTATGATATAGTTTTGAACGGCTGAACATCCTGGCACATGTTGCGGGTGTACCTCGTAGCCCAAAACCAAATTCTGGTGCTATATTTCAACGAACTTGGAGATCATGGCTCCAACACAAAATTGGAACCATTTCCAAGGAATGTTTTTCTTCTCTTTTAGTTCATCTGTTTGGCATTTCATGTCATATATTCAATATCAAGGACATGCGACCAAACAATGATAGTTCCCCCTTTAAATTGCAATTTGTTGCAAAGCAAATAACAATTGTCTCAAAGTTTATGAAATGACATCTAACAGAACAACAATATGGCAAAGCACATTTATTCCAATCATCCATTCAGGATCCAAAAACTTACAAGTGAAAAACGATGAAAGATTACCAAGAGTATGATTACATCTCTAAAAGCAAACATACAGCCAGTTGAGGCAAAGGGTGACTAATTCTGTCCCACGAACTTTCTCTCAACTTCTCTTTCCAACAGTAGCATTGAGATATTATTGATCAACGGTGGATCTTTTCTTGGTGGTGTAAGGGTAATATTCCTTGCCATTGTCTATTCTTGTAGTCTGACCTCCAGCATCAATGACAGCAGAAGTAACTGCCAGTGCTGCACCAGCAGAAAGGGCCGATGGAATGCTCCTTCCTGTATGGTGGACATCACATAAACCAATATCAGAGTAAAATACAGTAATAACTTCATGAATTTATGCATTAAACAAGAGCATTCCCATTCAGATCGAGGCTCTGATCAGCATTCAATTTATTGGACATCAGTAATTCTAATGGAAATATGGCTAAAAAATATTATTCATCAAATTTCAAAGCTTTTGAGTGCAAGACAGAATTAAAATTATCATCCTGGCAATTTGGAGATTCTAGCCATGGCCTTGGGCGGCAGATCCTTAGTCAGAAAGTTGAAATTACTTTTGTTCAAGAACCCTGAAGTAGCTTGGGATGTTTTTAAATTATCATTGAAATTGTAGCATAAGTACTGAAAAATCCCCAAATAAGTGAAAGAAAATTTCCCATGGCTCTCACAAATGGATTATTTCTCCACTCCCATTCCAGAATAGACTATAGAAATCAACAGTTCCTCAGAAATAATACTCTCATTTAGCAGCCAAATGAAAAATAAGAACCTCCAATACCTAAACTTGTACAATGGAATCTGGCAGCCAGGCAAAGGGGGAAAAAGAAAGGAGGCATGGTGACTGTTAGAATCTTTGCTCTAATGCATAAAAAGTCATAGCTTTTCAGATTTTGAAATACAACACAGGCACCACAAATACAAGCAGATGGTCATTAGTTTGTCATTTCATAAAAGAACATCAACCAATGCTGTTCAGAACAAATATATGCTTTTTTCATCATGTTCATAAGATGCAAATCTTAATTACAACACAAACTGGTGATAAGTCATGATAGACAGCTTTAAAATATATTCATCATGGTTCTGGAACTAATACCCAAAACCATAAAAATAGTTATTTAACGAGATTAAAGATGCTTCCAACAGGAAACATTGAAATCTTAATCAACATAAGCAATTGTTGTTCACGCAGACACTTTCACAACACTAGATCTTGGCCTCAAACATGACCATTTTCAAGACACTCTAAAAATATAATGAAGTAAAAACATAGAACTCAAGACTGTCAGCAAATCATCGGGCCAAAACATCAAAAAGCAAAAATTATGCAAACCACGCATGTCCAAGAAACAACACTAATTTATATACTTTTTTCATCATGCCACACCAAATGAAACAAAATAATTCTTGATGGTGAGACTCAAACAAAATAAAAGCTAATCACCAAAAGAAGGAATTATCACCTTTGTAACCAAGAATGGTTGCTCCAGCAACAAAACCTCCAACAGCTCCATTAACAAAATCTCTCTTCAGCCTGTAATTCTGCACTAGCTGCTCAACACCAATGTACACTCCCCCAATTGCAGCAAAGGTCAACCCGTGATTACCCATCATCTTCAGGGTCCTTATTAGCCCTGGAAGAGCAACTCTTCTCTCAACACGAGGCACATCTTGCCAAGTAGCGACAACAGTTCCCCATATAGTTCCAGCAACAAAACCAAATGTTGCCCCCTTAAATGTCTTCATCATTGGAGTATCATTGTCCTCCAAATACCTAAGCTCTGAAGGGTCCATTAATTTCTTCTAAGTGTGTGCTGATCAAATTCACAAACAGATAAAAAAAAAGCAATAAATAACCAGCCATTAGATCAAATTCCAACCAAAAAAGCAGCAATCACGCCAATACAAATCTTCAAGGTGCAAGCTAGTACAAAAGGGTTTCCCCTTGGAAAATGCCAGAAATTACACTTTGATACAAAAATTATTTTTCTCAATTTTTAAAAAATTTCAAAAGAATTTAACAAAATTGACAACCAGATCACTGTAACATTGCTTAGTCCAATATATTTATCACAGAAATCATGCGAAACACCAGCAATATGCTAAGGAAATAAACGCCTATATCAAATTAAATGAACCCAAAAATTCCCAAGTCCCATGTCATTCAAGGTAGATCAATTTGTAAATTAATCGATATTGTCAAACCCTAGAAATGTGCCAAAGACAAATTTACATTTTTTTACATGGGCATTTTAAAAAATGGTACAAAAAAAAAGGTTTTGCAACGAAATATCATATTATCAAAAAGATTAACGAGGAAAAAGAGAAATACATGATCACGATTGAATTCGGCGAGGAGAGTTTGAGCTCGACTGCTACACCGCAAGAGAGTGGTAAAACTAGTAAATGAAATTGAGCTCCGTAAGATAGTTATCTGATTTGACCAATGTACCCTCGATCCTTTCCCTTTTTGCCGTTTGTAGCCCTTTTATTTTCTGGTAATCACGGAAAAGCCCACTTCGTTTGGGTATTTTGAGTTATAATCCATTCTATTTGTCCCCGAATATAATTAATATATATATGAATTATATTTAAATAATTATTAAATTATTTGAACGATTGAGGAAAATGAATACTTTACTTGCTATATATTACAGGGGGTTTACGATAACTATAAAAATATTTAAGAAATATTAGTAAATATTAATTATTATATGGGTTAATATGAAATTAACCAAGAAAAACATCCAGATTACTATTAAATCCGGCCCTGTAACCCGGAACCGCGTTGTCAAAGCCGCAGAAGGCAGGAGACTTGCAGAGAAACGAAACCGAAATTGAAACTCCGTTAAAACTCTACTCTCGTTCTCTCTCTTGCACTGAAAACATGCAAAGTCAGGAAGACGTGCGAAATCTGCCAATCGACATCACATTCTCTCGTCTCGGAGGTAACGACACGACCGCAGCTTTGGCAGTATTAGTTTTCAAGCTGTAATTTTGGGTTTTATTTTTGGTTTTTAACTGGTGTTATTTTGTTTGATTTTTAATTTATGAAGAATGGTTGGTTGATCGGAAGAGAATACCGGCCGATTGGAGGAAACGAATGGCTGTGATCAGAGCAAAAATATCTAAGGATTTTTCTGCGCTTCCCAAAGATATCGATCCTTACTTCCAAACCCTTGACCCCGAAGGTAAAATTCAATCCTTTTTTATTCTTTTAATTTTCTTAATTCTTATATTTTGTTCTGTTGGTGGGTTTGCCATGAGAAGCAAAATTTAGAAAGACTATTTAAAATTTGCTTTAGAAAAAAGACGTAAAAGCTTTGCATTGAAAATTCCATTAGTTTATTGCTTCAATGGTGATTTTTACTAACTTTGTATAGTGAATGGATTTGATTTTTTCAGGAATTGGGTACTTGGAGGCGAAAAAAATTTATGACATACTTCTGAAATCAACCCCAGAAAGCCGGAATATATTTGGCCGGCTATCAGGTGCTGCTGTAAGACAGCCTCTTTTCTCTCTTTTTGTGTTGCTCGCTGCTGTAACTGCATTAGTATGGTGATTGTTAGTTATATTGAATTTTCTGATAGGGTTCGTGGGAAGCAATTGTACGTTCATTTGAGAAAGATCATATTTTTCTTGGCGAGGTTGCTCAAATTATGGTTCAAAATGTAAACTATGAGATGTAAGTTCATAAGTGTGTGCTTTCACAATAAGTCACTTATTTTGATGAGTGTTATTATGAATATTTTGTTATCTGATAAAAATTGTTGATAAGTGTGTTTTCCAAATATGAAGTCCGTATCTGAAGAAACAGGTGCAAAAGATTCAGCAACAATTAGCAGAACTAGATCGAAAAGAAGCTGATATAAAAAGAAGTGCGGCTCTATCAGCAGCTAAATATGCTGAGGCTTGTCAAGAACTTGGATTGGAGGTTTGACAGAATGTTTTGATCTGTGGTGCTCTTTCTGCACTATACTTATCATAACGATAATTGGTTCCATTCTCAGGGGAAAAATGTGAGACTTGAACTATTAGAGACTGCAAATTCGCTTCCAAGTTCATTTAGGAGAATTTTGGAAGTTATAAATAGTGATTCTATGTCACAAGCTATGGAGTATTATTTCAATTTTGTTAGAGATTGTCACGTGGAAAAAGATGTAAGGCAGTGATTATTATTTGATTCATCTCGTGATTATGGCAGATTATGATATGCAGATGAAGGATCGAGTCACTGTGATTATTTTCTAACAGTAATTTATCTTTCAAATGTGGTTGCAGAAATCTTCAGGGGCTGCATTACTGAACTTGAAAGACATTTGTGAAAATCCACCATCTTTGAATGTCTCCGCCACATCAGATATCCTTGATTCTGCCAATGTTCAGTCAAGCTCAAATGATAAAAAGAATGTAGGAGAGGACACGGATGTTGCTTCATATAACATTGATTGGGATATTTCCGTTGACAGTGCTCAGATTGATTGGGATATTGGTACTGTGGAAGAAACAGAAGAAGCTGGTAATGGCTTAGGTCCATATGAAATAGTCAATGCCAGTGAGATCTTACAAAGTTCTCAGGAAACTGATCAAACTCCATTGAAAACAGAGGGTGATACCCTGGCAACCAAGGTTTCTGTTTCTGAGTTATCATGGGATATTAGTGTTGAGACACCTCAAGTTGATGCAATTGACGATTGCAATACGCCAAATGTCAACCTGGAAAGCCAGAAATCTGTTCCAGAAACTGTAACTCAAACCCCAGGAATCGGTAGAGAGAGAAGCCAGCTACTGGAGACAGAGTACAGGAATAAGATTCTCGATGATTTGTACGAGGTATAATGTAACCCGTCATTGCATCTGAATATTTGTCATTTCATCATAGCATTTCTAGTTCAAGAATTCTTGCATGGTATTGACATTATCTTATCAGATCAAAGCATTCTTAAACCAACGATTGGTAGAGTTACGGAATGAGGAGACTTTGTCCTTGCGTAATCAAGTCCAATCAGTTGCTCCCTTGGTGTTGCAGCAATATTCTCCTGATGCTATCAAGATTATGTTATCTGATGTTTCCGTGGCCATTTCTCTGCTGACAAATAGGAAAACACGGGATCTGATCATGATTCTCAACTCCCAGAGGTGTGCTGCTAAATAATTTAGATGGGTTTTAAACTGTTCATTTTTTATTTGATTTCTTCTTTTGTTTGTATTTATATCATAACTGAAATTTCCAACAAATATTCTCTATTTTGAGGTTTTACCTGTATCAGTAGAAGTTAGCTGAACGGATTTCCCTCTTCTTATTAAGATGTGTCCAAAAAACATCTATTCAAAGAGATTCTTTCATTTCAGTGGGGATTAACTAGTAAGCTGTATACTGCAGAATGTATTTAGCTTAGAAAGGGTTTAATTTGCAAGATAAATACAATTTCTTTTTTTATCTGAGAACAAGAGATAAAGAAAATATGGGAAAATGCATTCCATTGGCGGTTTTCCTAAACCAGTTTTTAAATGCAATCCTAAGTAATGTAAAATTTTGAAGATTATAAAAACTTGTTCTCATTTTTCAGTTGCTGCCATTTGTTTTTGTGGCTTTTTCTTTCACTGTAACTGAGTTTTTCAGTGTATTAGCTCATATTATAAGTAAATACTTTTTGCTTATTTATGTTTTTGATCTGAATTGCAGATATCTAGACAGACTAGTTACTGCATTGGAAGAAAAGAAACATCAAGAGGTTAAATTGAAAGACGGGTTGAAGGATGTGGCTTCTAAGCGAATGGAGCTTCAAAATTCTTTATCTTCTTCATGGCCGAAGCAAGTAAGTTTCTTGATATTAAACTAGGTTTAAGCTCCTAGATGAAATTAAAAATTGGAAAAATATTGTTGTTCCTTCTGCTTTCATATTTGCCTGGAAAGTGGAAATAGATAACTAATGCCAAAATTTAAAAAAATTGTTGTACATTTATCTTAAAACAGCAAAATTTCTTCCCCTTGCATAGCTTGTGATTAAAATTTTTGGTTCAGACTTCTTATTAAATGCTAATTAAATTGCAGGAAGCGGCTCTTAACAAAACCAGGGAGCTGAAGAAATTATGCGAGAGTACACTTTCAACCATGTTTGATGGAAGACCTGTGAACATAATTGGAGAGATAAATGCCTTGTTGAATAGTGGGATTAGCATGTAAATTCACGGAGAATACCCTTACGACTAGATGAATAAATTCGTTAGAACGATAAATTGGATAGCAGAATGATGTAGAATTGGCCTTCTGTTTTTGGAAGAATTCTTGATTTTCATGCTGTTTATTACAGATGTAAACTGGGAGTCTGATTTTATTGCCTTTTTAACAGTTCAATCATCATACCTTGATCCACTTTTGGGACAAGTTCAGATGGTTGTTATAGTGGTATGCCAATATGTAGAGCCTGTGCACCCTCGTTTTTCTTATGGTTTAGTCAGTTTTTCCAGCGGCCAAACAAGAGAAAGAAAAAAACATATTTGTCTCTATTTACTAAGTCTTGTCCAGCAAGTCAGTAGGAGTAGAAAAATTCATCTGGCCGGAAAAAAACGTAACCATTTTTATGCAGTGTATATGAACTTACAGTAAATCATGCAGAACTATCATGATTAATTTAGATAGATTCAGCCTTCATATTTTCTACCATGTTAGGAATATCTAGTCAGTTAAAATGATATTCTGATATCTATTCAACTTGATCATGTTGGTCTCTGTAAATTATTGGCCATAGAGAATCTGAAATTTAACATTTCACTAAGAAAAAACTTTAGCAAAAATTCTTTAATTCTTTGCAGCTCTTAAAAGAACTGAACAAGGCCCTGAACAACCCAGAGCAGCTGAACAGGTGGAAGTTTACCTTCGATAGGATCTGCCAACGCCAGCGCCGCTAAAGCCCGTAGTTCGGAGAAGACAATTACAGTGAGATACACAGATAAGAAGCATTTCTTGTCCATTTTCTAGAGAAAAATCAAGAATGCCCAGGAAAAGCAAACAGAAAATTCATTAGTCAACGGTTTAATGCAAAAAAGAAAATTGTGAAGACGGTAAAGGATGCAAGTACCAAAAATATGTACGGTCAGATTTTCTCGGAAAATTATTTTGTATTTTCTGGCATCTTTGGAAAGGAAGTCGAAAGCTGTCAACTGGCATGAAAAGCGTAAAGTGAAAAAGAGAGAAAGCAACAAGGGATGAACAAACCTTGGCGAAAATAGAGGCTTCGATTCCACAATCTAACATTGGGTTCAAGCTGTTGAAGTAAATGGGTTATACACCCGGTTCATCCCTTGGTAAGGATGGCACTGGAATTGGCCGAGAGAATCCGTATAAGGAGAAGAGGAAGAGGAGAAAGGAGAAGGATTTGAGGGAAGAGTTCGCGTCCAGGCAGAAGTTGCAATAGCGGAGTCGAAGAGTGATCATAAATTCTACAAGGCGAAGGCAGCACTTGATCAATTGGAGAACAAAGAAGTTGTCCGGGAGAAGGAGGATGATGAGAATGGTGCACAAGAAGAAGAAGAGGAAGAAATCACGTAGAAGGTATGTTCATCGGAACATTTTTTTTCATTTTGAGTTACGTTTTGGCTATTCTTGGCTTTTAGCAGACCAAGTTAAGGGTGATTGACTTGAGGAATATTTTTAAGTTAAGCTTCTTGGCGACAAGCTTCTGATTGATTATAAGTCTTGGATGCATTTTGGTGGATCACTTCTCTGAAATTTATGTTTTTATGTCTTGTTGCTTTACAGTGACGAAAATATTTGTTTTTCTTGTATTGGTTTGTGTATTCGAATACGCCTTGAGATATTTTTCTTTTGTTGTTCGCATGTTCATCTCTTGAAAAAAAGTTGTACTGTGGATGCCTTTGGATCTGCATGGATGATGATATCGTTGTCAATGGATGCAGGATTTGCAAGATATATTATTGAAACTGAGAGATGAGTATCATTACCGCCTATTCTGCGGTTTTCAGGTAAGCTTAAAGCCATTTTGTAAGAATTTAAATTTGAAACACTTCCACTCTCAAGTCTAAGCTCAAATTCCGGATTGTCCTGACCATTAATCGATAAACCCGCTATTTATTTCAGTATGAGTCGGCGGAAGCACTCTCATCCAACTGCCCCGGAATTAACGAAGATGACCACTAAAGTGCATTAATTCAGGCTGCCAAATGTCTGTTTGTCCTGCGGATTCCAAGGGTTGGAAATCTCGCTACACACAAGTTAGAGCGTTGAGCTTGCACCGACCCGGAGATTGATGCATAAACTTTTCATTAATGTTATGGCAATGCCTTTTTTCTCCTCGGCGCCTAGAAAGAAATTTTTTTTGGGGAAGAATTTGTTGTGTCAGAACAGACCACTTGTAGTTAAAAGAAATTTCAAGTCGGTTGAATATATTTAATCTTAGTTGCTGTGTTTTCAAATAGATTTGGAGGTATGATAGCTATAAACGGGCCCTTGGCCATTCTTCGATCTACTCAGTACTCACAGTTCTTATGAATTCCACCCATTGAGAGCAAGTGAAGTTTATAAATTCTGTCAACTTTCAAGAACCCTAATCTAACTACTTAAAAGAGAGTGAAATTGATAGTACCTAGACTCTTCAATCACAACCCTGAAGAATGAGCCTTAGTTTTAGATTAAGCTCTGCTGTTATGGATCCTATCAAAAATCTATAAACAGCTTGAAAACTATTTTTTTGGCCTTCTTCTTACCATCAAGTTCAATCTTTTAGGTCAAATGGTAAGTCAACAATAACAAAATTAGCTTATGGCAAATCCGAGTTTCTGCCATTAATAGTTTAGAGATAAGAGTAGCAATTCTCTAGTTGATAAACAAGAAGATTATTCCCAGTGGTACAGAACATAGTAGCATGCGGCATAGCAGCATTTTGCAATCTTCAGAAAACACCAAACCTAGAACATAACAAACACAAAATGAGGAAATGATTCGTACATTTGCTGCAAAGATTTGCCACGAGTCCTTGTGCATGCGAGTTCCAAGAAACTCAAACACAAAATGGGGCACTCAAAGTGACCAAGGCGTCTCCAGGGTGGAGTCATCATAATCCCTGGAGTGCTCACCGGAAAAATGACTGTTCACAGGCTCTGAAGGAGGACCTAAACCCAGTTGAGGGAGCAATTGGTGTGAACTGCTACCAGCTTCATCGCCCTTGAAACACCATGACATGTTCGCATATTGGTTACCATGAGGCGATACTGGTTGAGCCATAGATTTGCTTTCGGCTTGCATCAGGTCACCCACCCTGAGTCCTGATGCTCGGGATCTAAAACCCCATGGTTGATTTGACAGAAGAGAGAGAGCACGGCTTGAGTCAGCTACTCCTGTGAAACATTCTCCAGAAGCAATGCCAGCACCAGAAAAACCAGACCCACCAGTTGAATACTGTAAATAAAGATCAGGTGGAGGATTCTTGGAGTGGTTGTGCCACGGTGGATGTGGAAGCCTTGCAGTGACGTTGGTTTGGTTCCCAGGCACTCGCTCGGATACTCTCCCTGAGGGCCATCCATCCCTCATAGCAACACCCTGGTGTGCACTAAAGTCAAACGGAAATCCTCCACCTCGGCCGTTATTCTCTGTCATTGCAACATCAAACATTTGAACTTTTTAATGATAATTGTAGGAAGGTTAGGGCTTAAATGAATCTGTAGGCATGATTTCTAACCAATGACAGATGAAGAAAGCCTGCCATAACCAGTTGTCCACACCGATCCGGGAGGCGGCTTCCTCCGGCGCTCGTTATGGCCCGCCAGGCGTCTGCGACAGCTTCTTTTTCCTTGGTCAAACTCTGGAAGCAGATGAAATCTGGGCAGAGACTACCAAAGAAGCTATTAGGTTTGATACATAAAAGAAAACCATTGGCACCAATTATTTCTGCAGAAAATCAACCTCAGGAAGATAAAATTTTATGGAAATTTCCTAATAAACATATTGCAAGGAAAAATTCAAAACTTGCGTCTCAAGTAGTTGATACAAAGAAGAAAAGTCTATGTTAGCTTATATACTACTTAAGAATATTGAAATTAGGGAATCAAAATTCTAAAAATTCCTGAAATCAAATATGCATGTGAATCTTCTTTTAAATGAGAACTTGTAGAAATCATTTATGTTAGCCTTATCAGGGAAATTGGAGAATACATAGGTATAACCCATCAAATTTTTTCTTACATTTTCCGAAGTTCTTTATCAAATTTCTCAAGTTTAAGGTTGCATTTTCTAAGTTCCTTCAGAAATTAAAAGTATAATGCATAAGCAAAATATTTTGAAAAACGTGGTGAGTGGTTGTTGTACAAATACAAGGAACATACTGCAGCCTGACATCATTGCTTTGTTTTTTCAGTTCTCTGGTAATCATGGATGGAAAAGTATTGCAAGAAATGCCAACACTAACATCTATATTGCAGCTAAAATTGATCATGAATATGAACAAACAAGCAGAAGTTCCATGACACCAAATTTTATCAAATGTAAAATAAAAAAACTCATGCAGAAGATAAATGGTAAGCGCCAAAATATTATACATCAACCAAAAACAAAAATTTACCAGAACAAAACACAAAACCTCCCAAGTGTCAACTAAATCACAAAAATTCCAAACACAAAACAAGTGACAACAACCAAGAACAGTATCCCCACAAACTTTTGTAATCTATAAAAGTATGGGAAATAAAAACTGTCCAGAATTGTAAAAGAGAAGCATTCTCCGATGAACAAGAAGATTTTCTTTTTCCAAAAAAGAAAAAGAAAAAGTTGAGCTGACCTGCTACACTGTTGGCAAAACCTTTGCTCAAGACCAGCAACAATAGCAACAGGAGATTTAGAATGCATGCCACAAACTTTGTGCCTAGAATAGTAAGCTTTAGCATCACTCAGATCAACTTTACATCCCTCCACTTGACACCTCGGTGGCTGACCACCACTTTGCACCACTGCTCCGCCGCCGTCTCTCACCTTCCTCCCAGACCTGGACCCGGATGAAGAAGAACCACCAGAACCGGATCCTCCTGATGCATTGTTAACTGGAATAATATTACTATTCTCACAAGAAGTTGTACCCACATTTTCAAAGTAGGTTTTCTGGCCAAACTGCAAACCATGAGGTGATGTCGTCGAGGAGTCACCCGACTCTGTCGTGAAAGAGCCTGAACCCAGTTCCATATCAGGCTAGTGGTAATAATATCCATTCATTATTTTCTTATCTTGGGTCATTAGAGAAAGCAAGAGAGATAAAAATGGCTTGGGTTTAGTTTTAGTTTTCAGGTTTCAAATTTAAGAAAAGTTCAAACCAAAAAAAGTGAAGAAAGAGTTTTTAAGTATTTCTGGTGGTGGAGGGAAAAGCTTTGGACAACTGACAGTGATGATACTGACCCATGACAGCGAGAGAAAGTGTAGTACGCTGTAAAGAAAACAGAGAAAGAGAGAGTTCTTGTTTGATGTGTCAGAAAATAATGGAGGTAGAGGGAAAAAGCTGAAGAAAGAGAAAATAGAGACCAATAATACTGTCTTAAAGCAGAATTCAGAAACAAAGAGACAGAAAAATCTGAAAATGGTGTACTACTTTTAATTTTTAGATTATTAAGAAGTTAACAAGAAGACAACGACCACGACAACAACAACTCATTTGGTTAGTTTGTTTACTTTTCACTTCTTACAAGACAAAACTAAAGTAGTTTGCAACTCTTTCAAACTACCCTCCTCAACTCTTTGTTTCGGTCAAATATTTTCTATTTACAAAATTGCTTTTTCTAAAAATTAAAAAAGTAATTTTTTATTTATCTATTATTTTTATGTTTATTTATTATATTACAAATCCTCATTATTAAGCTAAGAGGGGCAGAATTCTAAATTTTTAACGGGTGACCACAGCCCAGAAGAAAATTTTGGGTCATTTGAAAAAAATAGGATTACCCAATTAGAAAATAGTGTTGGGTAACATTGGGATATAGAATCTAGACTGTTAAAAATAGAAAAGACATGCCGGGCTATTCTGGGTTACTATACATATACATACACACATACATGTATACATACAGAGATGAGGAGGATTTGACTGTGTAAAATTCTGAACCCTCTGATTTGGTCTGAAATCTTTTGTTTCAGTGAAGAAGAAAACTGGGTACTTTCATTTCATAGCCTTGGTTAGCCTACCTAAACTACTACTACTTCTACCCAGAATAAAGAAGAAGAAAACTTCAAATATTTGCTACTTTGAGAGGAAAAATAATACAACCCTATTTAATTTGCAATCTAAAAGCATTTCTTTGTTATTTAAAATATATTTTATAAAAAAATAAAATTAAAACATGTGCATACCCAGTGATAAAAAAAAATAAATATAATTTATAAATAATTTAAATAATATTACTTATATACGGCAATAATCGATTTGATTGTACAAATTGTAATCTATATTTGAACTAGTGACAAAGTTTCTTTAGTTCTACGATCAATAATTGATAATTAAATACAAAGTGTTACAATATTATTTTTTTAAATAAATAATATTATAACATTTATAATTTAAAATTTATATTTTAATTAATACGATAAAAATATTGTGATATTTATAAAAATATTTTTAACATTGTACCTAAGCAACGTGACAAATTGATAAAAAGTCAATTATCCACACCATTTGTTTATAAAAATATCCACTTTCTCTCATTTTTCTTGCGACCACTAAAATTTTGCAATTATTTTTTTGACTAAAATACTCGTTGATAGATTTTTTTAAATCAAATAATAAAAACTAGTAATTATATAAATTTTCTATCTTAATTTTTATAAATATGGAAACATTATTTTCAAGTAAATAAAGTGGAAGCAATTGTCATAAGTTCCAAAAATAAAAAACAGAAATCTTGACTTACAATTGTCTTTTGTTGTTATTAGGGTATTTTTATAATTTTTTTAAGGAATTATTACTAAAATTATCAATAACAAGAGAATTTCATATTTATACCAAAATATTTCAATATATGAAATTAATGACGAAGAATAAACACATCTTAATTTTAATATTTTCATTGATATAAATTACTATTGATTAGAAAACACTGACAATTATCTAATTGCTTGAAGTTAGGTTTCAAATTTCAATATTAAAATTTTTACATATTTATGGCTTAATATTTGGTGAAATCATTGATTGAACACATTAACAAAATTGAATGTGTAAAATTATGGTTGGTTGATAATGATAAATAAATTAAGGATTTCAAACTACGATGGATTCAAATTCACACATTCTAAATTAATGTAATAATTACATGATTTGATTGGGCCTTCTTCTTGTCATCCCACCAAGTGACAAGTTTTTAAGTTTCACCTTAAAGAGATATGCTACCTAATGACCAGTTGCTTAAAGCAGGGATATACATGCATACCCAGTTTCCATTTACCCCAGAAATTGGGCTCCAACAATGAATCTAGTGGTGCATTCTGTGCTTCATGCTCTATTATTGCAAGCACTTTTGCAGGAGTTTATGCTTCTTGCTAGCTGGAAAAAAGCCTAAGAATTGATTTCCATACCAACGATCAACAATGAACATGTAATGCATATACGACGACGACACCATGAAACCAAAGTATAACAACAACATCTCAGAAACCAGAAACCAAACCTAGAGAATTTATGCATAGACACAAACACATGCACAGAGATAGAAAGGGAAAATGATGCATCCAGCATGTGAGGCGATACTCAGATTATGCACAAAACACTCAGAGCCATCAAACAATATGGAAAATAAAAAATAAAGTGCACAGAAGGTTGATATAGACATTAGACGAGGCATCTATCATATTGCAAAGAAAGAATTCCCACAAGTTGCGCAAAAACTACAGGAAAAAGAGAACACAAATAGAGTGTTTTTGGCAGAATCTGGGTCATTTTGGGACCCTGCACTCTCATCCATGTGCATGGATTCAAAAATCCAAGAAACGTTCGTTTAGTGCTACAAACTGATGTGATCAAAACAAAGGAGACATGTTGAAAAGTTAAGCATGTGTTGATTTCGTGGTTTTTCTTGGAAAGTCCGTTCACTAAGTCCTGTCTACCT
The DNA here is from genome assembly GCA_019650275.1 of Xylocarpus granatum. NCBI lineage: Eukaryota > Viridiplantae > Streptophyta > Magnoliopsida > Sapindales > Meliaceae > Xylocarpus > Xylocarpus granatum. Next base: position 71,363 of record BNST01003078.1, read on the forward strand.
TGTTCTGATTCAAAACTGACAAGTCCATCCAACCAAACTCAAATGATTCAATTCAAAACAAAAGCATATCCTCTTGTTGATTTAGATTGAAAGAACACAAATTCAATATGTGTAAGCATTTGAAGTATATATGCTATTCAAACATTGAATTCCTAGAATGAACACTGGTAAAATAGTGTGCATAATAATTTCATCTTAGACCTTAAGTTCCATTTGTAGCTGCAATTCAAGATTAAGAAAGTTATGAAAAATGCAGAAACTCAAGCATGATAATGGAAGTCTGTGCAATACAAATTAGCATACATGAATGACTGGACTTCATTTCTAACATGATTTTTACTGCTAATAAGGAAGCAAAAGCATGTGTCAACTGCAAATGATTATGGTACTGCAGATCAAAGCAAAAGCTATGGTATCACATAAAACAGAGAGGAATATTTCATACTTCATCATGCAAACAACCAATTATTTCCAACAGAGGCACCATAAAGGTAGGCGAAAGCTTATAAAATATTGGAAGGGAAACAATGCATCATGGTCAAAATAGATCTCAATCATTTTTCACTATTTTTATGCATCTTCAATTTTTAACACCAAAAAGAGTCCAACAAAAAAATATGCAAACCTCAGATTAGTCAACGAGGATTATTAGTGCAACCGCCAGTTGTATTGCCTTCTTACAATGGTTTTCTATAAAGGCTTTGTGTTCACCAGTGAACACAGCATTAATCCACTCCTTTCCAGCTTCCAACTCATCAGTTTCATTTCCGAGCCTAAACACGCATCAATATACTCTTATATACAGATTAGAGGCCTTAGAATTGCACTCACATTAGAATTGAGCTGGGATTTGGTTTACATTCATGTAATATAACTTTTTTTTTCCTGCCAACACAGTACAAAAATTATCATGACCGTACTCAACTCTCAGCAATCCTGTTACTTCATGCGTCTTACCCTTTTCTCAGGAAAAGAAAGACATGAACAAGGAAGAAATATAATTGTGTGGTACCAAGAAAAGTAAAGGCAGTATAATATATTTTTCTACAAAAGGGAAGTAAGAAACATCAAAGGTTGGAAAAGAATATTGAACAGAAATACTTGCTAACTTCGCATAGGATTACAAGCACTATAGTATAAATTTTGAGAAAATTTCCCAACCAAAATTATCCCATTGGAAGAAATGGCATCAGAAATAAACAAAAACAATAAAAGCATATGCTGAAAGAAACGTCTGGAATGATCTGCAGGCCAACAAGCTTTGTTATTTTCTATGACTTATCTCTGGCCAAAGAAATGAAGGTATGAATGCATCACAAGAACTAAGCAAATTCTTATTTGCATTTGATACCAACTTCAGCAGCCCGATGTGGCTTGTTTTTTCGCCTACTCCCATTCTGCCGGAATCCAACAGACTTTTTGGAGTCATCAGTGCTTGATTTTAACTCAATGCCATTCTCGTGTTTTTCTGTAACGATAATATCTTTCACCGCCGTGGATCTCTTCCTCTTCCTTCCATTTGCCAAAGCAACTACATTTTTCGTATCTTTGGTAGAGATGGAAATTTTTGGATTATCACCACCATCTTCTTCCATATTCTCGGCTTTTCTTTCTTCTTCGACATCATTCTTCTGTGGCTTTTGTGTCCTTCCTCTTCTCCTATATGCCGGAATGTTCTCCTCTTCACCACTTGCATGATCCTCCTGAGAAGCAATAAAGGTTAGCTTTTTCCCCTTTCCTCTGCCTCTTCCCATACTTGGAGCAACCTTAAAAGAAAATCTCCAGTTACTTAAAAAGATTTCTGCGACAAAAACAGATAAAACTCATAAACGAGAAATAATATTAAGTAAGAAAATGAGCCCCAATGGCAAAAAGAATTACACATGTTATAGGTGAAATAAAAACCAATGTGAACCCTATTGTGTCAAGAACAAATTGATTATCTGCTCAAGAAATTTATACAAGTGTGGACCAAAAGCATAGATTTTCACTCTTATTAACAACAAGAGGCATCTAAATGAAGCACTTCCATTTGATAATGAAAGTCAACATAACTCAACAAAGTTTGAGCCCGGCAACATGGGGTGGGGTGGTGGTCCACCACACAAATTCTCTTTTGGGCATTCCGCTCTACTAAGAGGTCATTCCACATGAAAGCATATCCTAAAATTCTTATACATGACTTGGTTACATACTATGAATAAAGAGAATGCAACTTTTTAGTCTTTGATTCCGGGATCTCATAATTTGCAAAAATTAATTAGAATTATTTACTCCAAATTATAATTTTTTTTCTTTCCTACCAGTTTCATGAAACCAAATCAATTATCAGATATCAAAAGAATTAGAAACTACATATATATTAGTCAAAAAATGATTATCCATCTCTTAACATCAAAACCAAATCTGAAAATAATCACAAACCAAACATGAAAATAAATTTATTCCATAAACCAAACAAAGACTAATTCAAGCTAGCTCCATCTGAACAGTATAGTAACAGAATGAATAATCATCTGAAGCTTCCCAGCGAAAAGTTAAACTTGAAGAAGACATTTTTCATTCAGGCACTAAAAAACAAAGACAACATCAAAGATTTTTCATATGATCAGCAACCAAACAAGCATTCACATTCTTACAAACTGAAAACAGGAAAATAAAAATACAACTCTGGATCACAAGTAACACAGAAATAGGAAGAAGAAAAAAGAAGTTGACCTCATAACATACATCCATTTTCTGCATCATTGACACAATATCCATTTCTCAGAATCTGATTAGAACAATCAAGAAAAAGAAATAAACCCCACGGAACCAGTGGGTTCTGAATTTTTATGGATGGTTGCAAAAGTGAAGCAAAAATGGCTGATGAAGTATCCGAAACTATGACCTAAACGAGGAAAAAAAAATAACCAGATCAGAAAACGATGTGCCTTATAATAAGTTTTAGAAAAAAGATTGCAACTTGAACAGATTATCGATAGCCATAAAAAAAAACAAGGTTTCAAGAACTCAACTAAAGAGCAGATGTGGAACGGAGACGAGAATTGAATGGAAGGAGTGTAAGTTATCAGAACTCAAAAAGGATTTTACCCTTTGTCAGGGGTCTTAAAAGAAATTTGCCCTTTTTAAAAAACATTTTTTAATTAAATAAATAACTTTATTACACAAAAAAATTATTTTTTAAAAATAAAATTATTAAAATTCAATTTAATTTTAATTTATTATTTTAAATATTAAAAAAATTTTAAAAAAATCTAATCAATTAATAACTTATCATTATTTTTTAAAAAAAATTACTTTAAAAATAAATAAATAAATAATTCATTCATTTATTAAAATTTTATAAAATATTTATAAATTATGAAAATTTTAAGTTTAAAATATAATTATAATTATAATTTTTTTTAAAAAAATTTATAATAATATATATTATTTTTATATTATAAAATTCACAAAAGAATTATATTTATAATTTTTAAATAATATATATAATATTATATTAATTAGGTTAATGAATTATTAATTATTTTAATTATGAACACTAACTATACGTTAGGTGGCCTTTGAAACGACACGTGTAGTGAGACTTAAAGTGACGGTTGCTCATTGCTTAAGTAAGACTTTTCTCCGCGGTGGCATAAAGATTCTGTGCACTTCGTATTGGACCTATTTCCACGCGATTATTAACAGCGTGCGTAACACTGTTCGTGTGCGATCAAAGGCGCGTGCATGATAATGACATATTGACATATGAGCACCCAGGTCTCCACTTTCATTTCCGATTCTCGGCTTATTCTTTACTTGGCCAAAGGATTCTCGACGATGTTGGGAATTCTCGACCTGAGTGAATGTGTTTTAGATTTTTCGTGTGGATAAAGCATTGTATGCATTTCTTGTGCGCTTTTTCCAATTGCTTCGAGTTCTCTTCAAATCCCATTTCCAGCAAGAACTCAATCTTCACTGTCTCTAGTCTTTCTAGTTTCTGTCTTGATTTTGGTAATGGCTCCACTCTGGACGCCCAGAACCCGTTTCTTAATTTCTTGACGATTCTCCAGGATGTGTGCTCCCAGTAAGTTAATGGTTTTCTCCGAACACATGAACCCAGCAACATGGGATGAGAGCAGACTCTTTTCCCAATCTCCTTCACGTCCATTTCAATCTCATTTAGGAACATAACAGATTGCCCACTTTGATTTCTTGAAACACTGAACATATCTCTCCTTCATGGCGGTTCCAAATTTTAGCCAAAAGCCAACCAGTGCAAGTGCCTTATCCAATGAACCCCCTAAGAGAATTTCAGGATGCGGCCTGATTAGTCTTCCTAGCTGCTCCTTGCTGCAACCACTCTTGCTACATAAGCTTAGAAAAGTAAACACCATTCTCCAATTATAAGAATTCTGCCCCGGAAGATATTTCTCAAGCCAACTGAGTTCAATTCCTGTACTCTTCAACATCTCCAATACCTTAACAAACTCCAAATTTACCTCCCCACTAAAAAGATGATGAAACACACGATAATCTTGCGTATAAAAGACAGTTTCTCATAAGCTTGAAGCTTCGAAGGCAAAACTCCAACATCATATTGAAAAATTTACATTCCCTGTTTAAAATCTTCCCTATATTATTTCACGTGATACCATGATCACACAAAACATGATAGTTCTCGAACAACAAAAATCGTCATCACTCGAAAAGGTCAAATTATATGGAAGAAGAGGACTATACTCGTGAGCCTCCAATCATAAAATCTAAAAAGAAAGGCCCAAATTCATTAATGATACTACCACAAAAATCGCACAATCGACCTGCCAATGTCTGCCTCAATATCAACCTTCTTGACAACTTTTCGAGAGAGTTTTTGCTCATGTGTTTAGCATCCATGAACTTCAAATTCCTACGGGAATGCAAATACTCCAATAATGCAGCTTGAGTGTTTCTTCTAGTGGAAACAGTAATTTACTAGCATCTCCACTGGCCAATGAAATTCCACCGTCATTTTCAGGGCATTTTTTGTTGCATAGAACCTGCGGTTTTGGGCAAATAAAATGATCCAATTGGTTGAAATTGTGCTTTTGTTGATCTAAACTTGTTTGCAACAAAATTTGTGCAAACCCATTTTAGAATACATGTTGTTCTAAGTTTCTGCATATTGTTCTTGATCACAATGTAATGCTCGATCAAAATACCACTAAAAAAAGAAGGCTAAGTATAAGCTTAAATAAAATTATAGGACCAATATTTTGCCTGATTTGTCCTTACCTTCTAAGCTTTACCATCTGGTTCGCTCTTCTTTTGATAAGTCAGTGGAGGACAAACTAGGTTCTGTCTTTCCTTGATTTTAAGCCAATTCTACATTGATAATTGGAGCTTGATTCGCGGTTCGGTAAGGTTGAAATGTGGTGGAAATGGCACTAGAAATGGTACCGGATAGCCCAAACAATTCACAAGAAAACCAATCTTTGTTTCAATGACATTCTTTGTCATGCTAAGAATTTTGGGGATGCCCGAATCATTTTGCATACATCCTTCCTGTCCAAGCCAGCATTCATGATTCAATCGAATCTCTCCTGAAGCTCAACTCCTCTGCCACGAAAAAACTTCTCTGTTTTTTCCATTTCCTTTTGAGTTCTGAACGTATCCCACATCCAGTAAAAACTTCTTAATTATTTGTCATCTTTCTCTCTGCTGGTAATGGGCCGACTCTTGAACCCAGAACTAATTTCTTCAATTCAAGCGAGATCTACTGGATGAATTGGCAAAGGCTCTTTCCCAACATTCGAGTTAGCAAGTATGGTATTAGTTTTCGTCAAAGTACATGTAACTAGCATCATGGAGTGAGATTGGAAAAGCTTTGCGATTTCGTTAAACTTCATCTTAATCTCAAACAGACACACAAGGCGCCGCTTCAAACACAAGAAAAATTTCCCCATTTTAAATTGCAGGAACTGAAGAAACATGGAACATATCTCAGTACTTGTACATCCAAACTTTAGCACCAGTCCAGTCTCTGTATGGTATTACTTGAATCCGGAAGAGAAGTCCACGAGGCTGCTTAGTTGATCTACCTAACTGCTCTTCACTGCAATCAACCGTGCCAAATAATTTTAAAAACTAAACACCATACTCCATTTTAAAGAGTATTGTTCCAACAAATGTTCTTCTATCCAATATTAATCAATGCCGATACTCTTCAATCTCTATAATAACTCAACGAACTCCACATTTACATCCCCAATCGAAACATAAGGACTACAAACAATAACCTTACCAGGAAATGACTGGCTAAGCCCCAGGTCTTCAAAAGCTTGAGCCTTTGATTGCAAAACTCCAACATCATATCCAAAATATTCTAACATCATATCAAAAATCTTCTGTCTCCTCCTTATAAATCTTCCTCATCTTATTTTGTACAACGCTATAATCATACATCGCATGATAGCACTCAAGCAACAGTTCATCATCACTCAGAAACATCAAATTGCGTGGAAGCAGAGGACAATACTTTGAAGGTTCCAACCCAAACTCTAAAAGAAAGGCTCAAACTCATTAATTGGACGATATCACAAAAACCAGCTATCAACCAGTCAATATCCAACTCATTTTCGAACCTTTCTACAAGTTTTTCAACAAAAGTTGGGCAGTTTTCGCTAATATGCTCTGCATTCGTGTAGGATAAATTTCTAGTGAAATGCAAATATTCTAATAATATAGACAAACTGCAAATATTTATATAACAATCAGCAATAATTGTTTAATATTATTGAATTATCCCTACCAGAAATGAATCATTTTCGATTAGAGGATAGCAACTTCTTAGTAAGAACTTCATCCTCTCAATCAATTTAAATTGACAGAAGCTTCTAAATAACCTTTTCAACTACAACAATTCTACCACTCTTTAGCTAAGTTGCAGATAATACTGAAATAAAAGACCATCAATAACATCTTCTACATCAAAACTTTTGGCTTGTTTGTTACTCAAAACAGCTTGTGTGTTCTGATTCTCTCCTTCATTAACCTGTTTCACATATCCACGGCAGCACAACTTGAACTGAAAAAGCCAGAAAGACAAGCTAGCAAAATGACGTATAAAATCGGGCTGTTGGAATAAAGAAACAAGAAGTTAGGAAACAGAGAGAGAACTTGAATATTACCATTACGATATAGGGGTTTGATTATTGCTTCCCAATGTAATATGGGAATCCACCCATGCCTAAAGGAGTAGATGACAGATGTCCAAATGGTTCCTTCTTTAGAGTAACTGGTGGATAAGAAATTTGAGGTTGTGTAGAATATGGTGCAGGTGCAGGAGGAGCAGGAGGACTTGTGTACGAAGGAAGAAATGATGGTAAGTTTTGAGGATAAGAGTAACCTACAGGATTGTTAGCTTGTGGTTTTCCAGGCTGCGGATATCCAGCTGCCAAAGGTAATGGCAAAGGAACCACAGCTGCAGGTAATTGTTGTTGCAATAGCTTGCCCTTGTGGGAATCAGCAAGCTTCACAATGATTGTCCGCCCCTGCAACCAAACAAGAAATCATCCCACAATTGTATCATGCATTGACAAGGCAAGAATACTATTTGAGAAAATTTTTTTGCTGAAACCAGCAAAATTCCCCTCCTTACTTACCAAATTCTTCAAGTTTGAATTTTAGATTTACAGAATAACAACAGTTCTCACCAAACTCAGGATTATATATGTGACAATGGTAAACTCCAGACTCCATTGCTTAGTGTTCAAGCAAAAGATTGTACAAGCAACCAACATTTATTTAACAATTTCTTTCCAAATGGTTGTGTATCAAGCAAGATCAATATAACTTACCCCAAGAATTTTTTGTGGATCATCTATGGCTTTTTTCGATGCCTCAACTGTTTTGAATGTAACAAAGCCAAATCCACTACACAAACAGGAAAAAAAATGATTCTCTAATACAAGTGACAGTGTTACAAAGTACTTAAGAAATTTCATAAATAGGCAAGAATGATATAATACCGTGATTCATTTGTATCCTTGTCATATGCAACTGAACCTTCCTCAATCTCACCATGTCTTGCGAAAAAGTTCAGCAGCATCTCAGTTGTTACATCTGGCGACAATCCCCCAATGTAAAGCTTCCTCTGAGCTAGGTCGGGTGTGGCACTCACCCCAGTTAATCCTTCACAGGCTAGATTACAAACAGCCATCCGGCCCTAAAAACAAATTAAAAATAAGAAATATGGGAAATAAGTGATCAACAAAAGGAAAGTCACAATTATCTAACAAGATACACGGCACTCAAACAAATCATCATGGAAAAAGACTAAGATGACGTGTGATTCCACTTAGCTGAAAGTAGAAACTCAGTGCAAATGAATATGATGGGACAAAATGCTTACATCAATCAATTTGCTTGGCGCTCTTAGTGCACTGTGAGTTGACTCCATATGCTTGAACGTGATGAAACCATAGCCGCGTGATTTTCCTGTGACTTTGTCATAGATCACAGCACCTTCTTCTATTTCACCATGCACTCGAAACGCCTATAAGACCTTAAAACATTACAAAAGGTGCAGTATAGATTTGATCCTCCAAAACTATATACTTATCTCTGTTTTTTTTCCTGACAAAAGTCATCATACAGGATAATCATTTCCATGGCACACAAAACACAATCAGCAATACACTCACAGCACACAAGGTTTCCGAAGTGGTATTCCAAGCTAAGCCACGAACAAAAAGCTTTCGATGAACTGGATCTGCACTGGCAACACTTTTAATTTCTTCTGCAATTGAAGGATATTGGTGCCCTCTATATGCGTCAACATGCAAACAAACATACACACGTACGCACAGAGTCAATCACACAGCATGCAACCAAGGAGCAACACGCATACAGCATCCACCCGTTTTCTTAAAACAAGCTAACATAAAGAATCTTAGCACACACCAACACGCAACAAATAGAAGACTGAACCCAGCACATAATTATACTATTCTGGGACGTTGAACCCTGCCTCATAAGCTTGTGCCTCATGTTTGAGGCGTGCTTATTTCAAGAAAACTACAATGCTTTTCAGTTCTTTGCACCAATATTTCTCAGCTAGTATTTTAAACTATCTGGAAGCTTAGGGAAAAAAATAAAATAATATAAAATTGAAATGAGGTTAAAAACATAGCCTAAAATTCATTTATATTTAAGAGGGAAAAAAAGTTATCCAGAATTATAATCCTCTGTCCACCAAAAACAGAGTAATTTTCAACTCTCCATATCCAAAAGTTACTCCTTTCACTCTAGTGGCCCTTAGTGCTTAAACTCAAAACTGAAAAACTCTCCATACATACAGGAAACCTAACAAAGAGAGAGTATTTGCAGCTTAGAATTACATACACCAAAATTTCCAAACTCAATCAAAATATTAATTAGTCTCACTCAACAAGAACTTAATCACAAAAAGCCAAAAATAATTCCTCAATCAAAACGCTAATCCCAACAAAACCAGATTCCTAAAACGCTCCGTTTTGTTGCAGACAACCCATATTCCAGCTCAATAAAATAGTAACAGAAAGCCCAAAAATTTCCCAATGTATTCTAAATTAAAACCCTTACCCGATTCAGTTCCCAACAAACCCAGAAGCCAAAACCGCTCCTTTTTGCAACAAACAAAAAACCGAGAGACAAACGAAGGAACGTACAGTCTAGAGAGAAGATCGACGAGCTGGGACTTGGACAGAGGATCGAGTAATAAACGCAAGTGTTCTTGCGAAGAAGAAGACATGACAATTTCTTGGCCGCCGTTTTTGGTAATCTCTTCCATCTTCCTCTTCTTCATGTCTTCCATTATTATTATACAATGAGATGATTCGACAATTGACACTGACAGCGATTTCTATCTCTCTCTCTTCTTCTTGTCTGTGGGCTGACTGCTGGCGATGATTGAGTGGTGGACTTCGTGGCAAGAAGACGTTTATGTACAGTACGGCGGTTTTTTTCTTTTCCTTGGCCATTTTACGGCTCTGTTTGGTTATGGGTTTGAGATGTTTTGCTGCGGGGATACTGTTGTTCGTGTTACCAAACAATTTGATTTCAGCTTAATGCGTTGCAGGATTGTATAATCCAAGTCCGTTTACTTTTATATTTTATTGAATATAGACGTTTTTTTCACATTTAATCAAATAAGTCCTTATGCAATTAATAATTAAATATATATAATAAAAATTTATCAATAAAATATAAAAATTTGAATATCTAAATAATATGATCTTTATTTAAAATTAATTAAATATTATATTAAAAAAAATAAAATATCATCTAATTAATTAAAAAATTATATAATTAAAATAATTTATTAATTTAAATCTCGTAAATATATATATATATATATAATAATCTAACATTTTTGTGACTAAAACGGATGATGGCTTATGTGTTGTAGCAATTTTTTTCCTTTACGGGGCCCCCCGTTATACTTAACACTAATGCGATGCCCTTACAAGACAATTGGTTAACAAGGCAAGTAGACATACGTTAGAGGTTTTGTAGTACTGAAATCTCAAAATTGTTCATAAAGCTAAAGAGCTATGAAGACAGTGATGTGATTTCGAGAGACAACCTGCTTTCAGCTAGAATTTACCTTGTAAAGACTGATCTGCCATGAATTTTTCTGATCAATATTCTGTCCAGCTGCAGGGAAAATTAAGAAGAAATTGATAACAGTATGTATCAGATTATCATGTTCAATTCTTTCGATTCATCAGCCTCAATACAGCCTCAGGTTTTGCCTCTATAACGTTCATGGAGAATCTTTGTCCATTTAAGCGTTTTTTCATTCGATAAAATTTGTGCAGAAGAAGCGGAAACAAGCGCCCAGAACTCTGCAAAGACAGCATATTAAGAAGGCAAAGACGAGAGAATTACTACGACGTTGTTTTTGTTGGTATCGGAAACAGTTGGCATTCCATTTTTTCCGGGAAAATTTCTGCAGTAGTTGCTGCATAATACTAGTGGTTCCAAAATATCATATTATTAGAACAATCATTCCAGTAAAATCATGTGCCAGAGATTGGAATCCAATACCTCTTAATCAAAAATAACCCTATTACGTACAAGATCGATCAACAGACCTCACTTACTTGCAAGTTCGACAACAAACGAAATTGTCAGATTGGTAAGCCAGACATCTTGCTTCAGAAGTTACTCCTATCAAATGCAAGATCAATACCAAACAACTTATTACAATCAAAGTGAAAACTAGAAGGATGCAATCATGCGGGGGGGACCTGGAATGCATAAACCATTCGGTAAAAACTAGCTATAACACTACCTGAAGTTGCCATTTTATTTAAAGGTTTAAGTTAGTAAGGGTCGAAAAAGTAATATTAAGTACTCTTAACAAGTTTATATATCATACACAGTAGTATGCATCTAATAAACTATATGCGACGAGCATACCACATTACTCGTACATACCTCAGATTGTTTGTGGAGACGCCGTTGAACATCTAATAGAAGCTGTAATGCCTCTTTGATTTGAAGAGTACTGCTAGAGACATAGTTTCATACTGTTAAGAGAATGGAATAGGTAGAAGACAATTATTTCAGTAAAATTCAGGACTAGAGTTTAATGAAAATTTACGCTTTGACATCAAGTTGAGGTAAATCATTCAAACTAGTTCTTTTCTTTGATTTTCCTGCAATAGAAAACAGTAATAAATTATATCAGAATTTATCACGCACCAGCTAGAACAATTCATTCTAAAGGTAGCAGGTGCTAGTTGATTCAACTAGTAAAACATCTTAGAAATGAAAAGTGGTAGAAAAGATCTGGGGTTCGAATCCTGTCCACACAAGAATTGTAAGGGAAAAAAGTTTTCCAAATCTACCTTCTGCAAATTCTGGGATCTATTTCGCCGGTCGATATTTCCGCAAATGTCTTTCACATGAAAGATTGTCAATTCATCTGAATCCATCAGCTTCAGGATTGCCTTCGACGTGACCTCTGCAATTCATAAATTTTTTTAAAAAAAATCATAATAAATTTCTTGTTCTTCATTTAATCTTTTGTTTCGTTAACCGTGCAAATTATGGGCCAAACACTTGCTGTCAGCACCCCCTAGACGATTAACGCATTCGACAAATTCTTCTTGCAGCTCTTGAGTCCATCTGATTCTTCTTTTGCTGGTGATTACTGTTCCAGCTGAAACAGAACTTCCAGAAGATTGTTTCTCTTGCCGATATTGTGGTTCAGCTGAGAAAATGTATCGCGAAAAGTTCTCCAAGTTAGCAAAATATTAAGAGAATAATATTAAGTTGAATTATAAAATAAATACAAATGTTTTTCTTTTCTTCGGCACAGCAGCAGATTTGTGATTTTGGATTCATTTGCAGGAACTTCAATTTTTGCTGGAATTAAATTAGCTCGCGGCCTCTCCTTGTACATGAAAAACGTCAGATGACTTGTGCTTCAATTAATGAGCTAACTTATCTTGGATAGGAAGTGGACAAATGGGTATTTTCTGAAATTGAAATTTCATCAGCCTCTTCCGTAATTTCCAAGTTTCGGTTCTTCATTGAGCCGCTCTCTTTATAATAAAAAATAACAGATTCATGAAACAAAAGTTGATGCATATACATTTAGATGTTTATGGAGAACCCGTTGGATTTCTAATTGAAGTTGTAATGCCTCCTTGATTTGCAGAGTACTGCCAAAGACACTTTTCACTTTTCAGTTTACAAGTTGTTGAAAGACTTGAGCCTTATCAATACGAGAACAGGTAAAAACGTTTACGTTTTGACATCGAGTGGAGCTGCATCATTCAAACTACTACTTTTCTCTAATTTTCCTGCATCAGAAACTAAGAAAAAAAAATTAATATATCTACAGATTACTGTGAGATAGCATATGCATTGATTGTATTCAGTAATATAAACATGGCAGCGCAAACAGCCCCTTAGAAAAGTAAGGCTTGGGATCATAAATATAAACCAGACTTGTTCCCGATCTTGATGTGGACTCAGAAGGAATTTTTCTTTTGGGGGATGTGAGTACCTGTACCATCAGTCTTCTTCTGATATGACAGAGGAATCTCATTAGGACCTGGATGCTCCATGTTTCTCTGATCTCCGCTTTGCATGCAGTTTGGTAATCAGAATCTTGTGAACTGTGAAGCCGATTAGAATAATTTTATGAGCTAGCAAGAGTCCTTAATTACATATGTTTGTTTGTTTCCTATAAATTCGGATGTGTTTGCTTCCATTCTCCAACGTCAGAACAGTCCAAAGAGAGAATGTCAAACAGTTTCTCTGAACAGCCGGCTAGATTATGGTTTACAAGGTAAGAACACGGATTATAGTCATCTCTTCCAAGAAACAGTAGAAAAACTCCCGCTAGATTATGGTTTACAATGTAAGAACACGGATTATAGTCATCTCTTCCAAGAAACAGTAGAAAAACTTCAATTGTCGTAGTATTGTATTAAACACTGTGAAACATCTTTATCACGTACAAGATCGATACCAGATGAACTTATCTCCTTGGTCAAATTGTCTCTGATACAATCCGCTATTGTTATCATTTGATTTTAACCCTTAAGTTAGTAGGTAAGGATATTAACAACAGTTTGAATCGTACTCCAACACTTTTCTATATGATAAACAGTAGCATTGCTTTTTTGCCAGTACCGAATGAAATGGACTTTTCAGTACAGTGTCAAATATACTGTTAGATTTCTGGTGAATTTTTTTCCCTGGTTAAAATTAAGCAAGCATGATATGATTGGACGATTTTATGAACAACCATTGACTTTTCCTCCCGAAGAAAGGCAAAAGAGTCGTTGAAATCATCCAATCATTGGGAGAAAATATAATGATGATTGTATTAAACCCTGTTTCTCATGACAAAAATTTGAATCATACAACCACGCCAAGCAGCAAAAATCAACACTTACAATTTGTCATAAATGATATAAAGCTTGAAATACGTTGTTCATTCAACACTTTTGCTCCAGTCCTTCTACACAAGCCATACCAAATTATTTACTTCTTCTGTGTGTAGGTGCATTAAGTAAAAAATACTTTCACTCACTAAGCAGCTGAGTTCATGAGTCGTTTCCAGGAACTGTAATTCTTTTTTCTGTAAAAATTTTCAAATGGTTTGTGCTCCAATGGGCTAACTTATCTTGGAAGGAAAATGGGTATTTCCAGAATTTTCTGCAATTGAAAAGTCAGCGTCTTCAAGACTAAATTGTAAATCATCCTCTGGTAAAAGTTCCAAGTTCTGACTCTTCAAGTGATTCTTATTTCTTTTCTGTTGTTGATCGAACAGCATCTTCAGTTGCTTCCCTTGTGCCTCGATTCTCATCTGTAAATTTCTCTGAATCTGTCCAGGATAAGGATTTCCAATCAAATTCAGTTTGTATAATTTACAATAGTAAGCTTTCAAGCGTACTTATTGTCTTCACTTTTAGCAGAATTCCGCGGGAAAGGAGTCTTGTATGTGACAAGCGAACCACGTGATTCTTACATACCTCTAATTGTTCGTGAAGACGCCGTTGGACATCTAACTGAAGCTGTATTGCCTCTTTTATTTGCAGAGTACTGCCAGAGACAGAGTTTCGTTGCGTTAAGAGAATGGAATAGGTAGAACACAATTATTTCAGTAAAATTCAGGAGTACAGGTTAACAAAAATTTACGTTTTGACATCAAGTTGAGATAAATCATTCAAATTAGTTCTTTTCTCTGATTTTCCTGCAATAGAAAACAGTACTGAATTATATCACAATTTATCGGGGACCAGCTAGATCAATTCATTCTAAAAGTAGCAGGTGCTAGTTGATACAGCAAGTAAAACATCCTGAAATGAAAAGTGGTAGAAAAGTTCTGGAGTTTGAATCCTGTCCACACAAGAATTGAAAAGGAAAAAGGTTATCAAAATCAACCTTCTGCAAATTCCGGGATGTACTTTGCCATTCGATATTTCTGCAAATGGCTTTTCACATGAAAGATTGTCAATCCATCCAAATCCATCAGCTTCAGGATTGCCTTCGGCGTGGCCTCTGCAATTCATAGTAAAAAAAGAAATCATAATAAATTTCTTGTTCTTCATTTAATCATTTGTTTCATTAACTCTGCAAAAGTATGTATCAAACACTTAACTGTCAGGACCCCCTAGACGATTCACACATTCGACAAATTTTTCGTGCAGATCTTGAGTCCATCTGATTCTTGTTTTGCTTGTGATTACTGTTCCAGCTGGAAGAGAACTCCTTGGAGATTGTTTTTCTTGCTGATATGTGAAGTTCAGCAGAGAGACTGAAGTTAAGCCATTAGTATCGTTACAAACCTGAAAGAGATAAAAAAAAATTCCCATAATCAAAATAAATTCCCTGTAACAAAATTACACAACAAGAAAAAAGTATCCAGGGTGGGAAATATTTACTCTGTGATCCTGATTTTCATCAAATGGAGCTGAGAATTGCCTGCCAAGCAGACTGCTACTGCATGGATTTCTGAAGGAGGTTTCAGGGGATTTGTAAAATTTCCAGGGAACTTCTAAAGACTCAGCTTGGTCTGCTGATACAATAGAATAATTTTCCCCTGGAGATTGATATGAGTGAAACTGTAGTGAGTCTGCAGAAATCCTGGAAAATTCTGAAGAACAAGAAGGATTACCAGCTTGACAGCCATACTGAGAAAATCCCATATATCTTTCAGTTGCATAAAAAGCTGAAGCTGGAGATTGAAAACGGCCCAGAATCGTACTGCTGGATGACAGCAGAGGATCGAGATTCTGCTCCTCCTCCTCCATGGCTGTCCCCAGCGGCTGATGAACTATCGTGTTCAGAGGTTGCTGATGATACTGGGATCCTGGATTGGCAAATTCAACATGTTTTTGTCGAAACCTTTCCTGCAAATTCATCTTTTCAGTGTTCATCTAGTACTGAACTGAAGAACAGCAAGTATTCCGAATTTCTTTCTAGCATCAAAATTATTTCTGCACGAATTGCTTATTAAAAGGACAGAAAACCACGCAGCAGACGCGCCAAATCTGAAAAGGGTAGAAGAAGAATAGAAAGATGTTGAATTCAAAATGTAAGGGATAAAATTCTTTCATATATTCCATAAAACTTCTGCAATAAGAAATGAATATATACACATACATACATACATACATACATACATATATATATATATATATATATAAACATGGCAAATATATGCAACTTTTTTTAATTATTTATTCCCAAAAAAGCTTACGAAATGAACAATGATCTATTGACAAAACCAAGGACGAAAATCTTAATTTTTTTTTAAAAAAAAACAAACAAATAAGAACCTTGTCATTATCAATTTAGTTAATAGAAATGTAGTCCTTATTATGTGTTTCAAGTATATAAAATATAATAAAATGAAAAACCAAAAAAAGAAATTTGCTTACTGAGACTAATCTCAAATGACAGCTTTTTATCCTGAGAAAAAATTGGAGAATATTGCTATTTGGCATATATGGTACAATAATTCAAAGAGAGACGCTAACACTGGCACAAATTCACAACAAACAGATACATAATTATTCCAATCATGGATATGGATGAAATCAATTTGCCCACCCTAAACTAATAAATTGATGAAAAGAAATACAAATCCTCCTCCTCCTCACAATATTGCATCTTGGCAAGTGGGTACGTGAAATATTGTAAGAAAAAGTTCTTGTGGCATTTTTTTCTGTTATTATCACACTAGTCCCCATAAGTTTACAAAAGTAACAAACTAGTCCATAAATTTTACCAATTTATCTTAAATTAGTCGTCCCTTCCAAATTTGTTAACCAAGATTTTTAACTATTATAGCCCTACGTTGATGTACCAAAAGAATGAACAATCAAATAATTTTTTTTTGGGTTTTCAATTGCGACAAATAGTTTTTGCACAAAATAATCTAAAAATTATATAGATTTTTCAATGTGTAATAAGTCCAAAGTTTTTTCCTTAAAAGGATTAATTTTGACAAATGGATTAAAATAATTTAAGATAAGTAGTATATGTATGGACTGATTTGTTACTTTAACACATTAAAGGGAATCTACAAGGATTTCCATTAATTAAAACTTATTAATTTAATTAAATCCAAATTCCAAAAGGCCTTATTCTAGCTAGGAGGGAGTTGTCACCTATCAAAATTCTTTTTGGTTGTTTTAAATTAGTTATTATTTATTTTATTTAATTAAATTATTTTAGTAAGTCTTCACAATTTCAATGTGCTTTCTCTTAATTTTCATATAAAATATACTCTAATTACAAAAGTTTAATTGTATCAATGCCTTGTACATTATTTTTTGATTTAATTAATCATTATCCGATCACTAAAAAAATTTAAAAATAATTTATTAATTATGATACGATAAAAAGAATTATATTTATAAATAAATGATATATATTATCGTTTAAATTATTTAATAAGGCAGTTCATCATAAATAATAATTTTTTTTAATATTAGTGATTGCAAGAAATATTAATAACAATATATATATAACCTTCCAATAAAAATAGATTCCTCTCTCAATAAAATATATTTAAAGAAAATAATTTATTCAATTAAAAAAATGACAGCAAGGAGCAAACAAATTTTCAAAAGCAAATAAAAATAATAATTACTTGTCATTGGGATTTTGCATCGTTAGTGCAATTCCAAGAATTGTAGTGCTTCCATCATTGACGAGGATACAGTTCATCGTTTTTAATTCATTGGAAACTCAGAACTGTCCATCTCTTCTTTCTGAATGAGGTTGGCACATCATTAACATAATCATAATTATTATTTTAACTTTTCTCTTGGGTATTCCTGTTTTTCCTGTATGGCCTTCTCTCAAAAGCAAAATTACTGTAATCCAGAATTGATAATATAAATCACATTTTTTTAATATAAAATATAAAAATTTTAAATTTTAAATTTGAAGTACCTAAAATGCATTGTTATACAAAATCCTTTGGAATCAGTAATAGCCGATACGAGAGATCTCAATTTCTTGGAAGACTGACCAGGCGTGAAATGTTAGAGACTCTCGATGATAATGAGAAAAGAATATATAATAATTAGGTAGACGGCGCCTCAGAATTAGCTGAAAAGAACCCAAATTTTTATCTTGTTTCTAAGAACCCTTTTCTTTCAACATGCAACAGAAATAAATTCACAAAATCCAACCCACAAGACTCTAAAAAAAATAAATAGATAAATTTTTGTTTTGGGTTTTAATTTTCACAGGATTAGAATTTAGAATTCATGCTTAGTGTTGTATGTAGTTGTTGATGGAGACAACAAATCATGTTCGGAGTTGAGAACCTTGTTCCATGTCTTAATCAAATCAATTTGGAAATTAATTCAAAGGAATAATAAAATATTTTTGAAATTATAAAGCATTAACCCTTTTTTTTTATTCATCTCCCTTCAATAACAAATCATGGCAGGCCACAAAAGCATATACATATGAAGGATAATTGTTTTTGGTTGCAATAAATTCTTCAGGATTTCACACCCACGTATCAACAGGGTACATGAATTTAGCCATCTATAAAAAAAATGGATTCCTCTACATTACAACAGTAATAATATCATGCTCTCCAAATTCTTAATACATTTTTAAATATTTCATATCATATTAATTTATATATAATAGTTTATAATATTTAATATTACATAAAATTAATATTTTTTTAAGTATTATTTCAAATTTTGTCATCTTTCAACACACCTTTTAAGTCTGCTAAAGGATTCTGTTGAAACCTAAATACATTGAATGTTATTGATTCTTCAAATATTAATATTCATCTACTAATTTTGTATATAGTTTTTTTTAACTATTTAATATTGAATTGCTAACATATATGTATAAGTCTAGGACTTGGCTATAATGAATATATGTAATATTTCATTTTTAATGTAAAATTAGAAACGTCTTATGTTAAAGTCAAAACTTTTGATATAAAATTTAAAATAAATAATATAAAAAATTTGAAATATAAAAAAATTAAAATAATTAAAATAAATTTGAAATCCATAATATAAAAAATTTAAATTCAAGCATAAAACTTAAAACCATTTTTAAACACAACAATCATTTACTTATAAAGGAATAAGAATTTCAATGATTTCATTGGAATTTTGTAACATCTATCAAAGAAATAAATAAATAACTCAATCACTTATATATATGCTTTAGAGCATAGGAAACGTAATTATATTTGTATCAATTGTAAATTATTAATTTTACATATAAATTTAAGAAAAAATATTTTTTTAAGAAATAAAATTTAAGAAAAAACATTTATCATTGATTAAAAAATTCAAATGATTATTATTATTACTAATATCTATTTTTTGAATTAAAAATCTCTTTTTATATGAATTTACTTAATTTTTTTTTAATATTTTGACATATATTATTTTATGTTTATTAGATTTTATTCATTAACTATCAATTATAAGTATGTATTTACTCATATAAGGGCTTCGATCATGGACAAGACAATTTTTATTTTTCATTTTTTGTAGACGGACAAATTACAAAATTAAAAAATATATATATCTATAAAAAAATCTCAAATTTTAATAAAATGGAAGACCAAACTATAAAAATAATGAACTGATTTTATTATTATTATTTTTTACTTTTCAAAAACAAGAGAAAAAAAATATACCCATTTGGTAATGGCCATTCTTTTATGCAATATTGGATAATGACAACAATAAGTGCCCACTAAAGTGAAAATTTTCTTGATTTGTCTTAGCATTTCCCTGGATCATGGAAGAACAATTCCCGTAAAAAAGTAAGCCAATTACCCTTTTCTTTATTATTTTAATATATATATATATATATATTTGGAAAAAATAAATGAATGTTCTTCGGTGGTTTATAATTGAGGAAATAGTGCATGATAGCAAATTGCAAGCATGTGCTAATTATTTAAGTGAGAAAGGAATATGAGTAGTAGTATGTCATGGGAATTTTTTGCACCCAATTGCACTAAAATTGGACCACCCAAAGCCCTCTCTCTTTCTCAAAAGAATGTCTTTTTTTAAAGAGTTTTATGTGCTTATTATTTTTGGTCCATAAGCAACAAGAATCAAGATACAATGTAGAGGAATATTTATTTTATTAAGTTGAGAAAGACGTGTATATAATCAAGTTAATAAAATTATATTGTCAATTTTATTCATTTATTTGTGTTACAATCTGCTTTACAAGAAATCAATTTTGAAAAGAAAATTAACAACAGAGGTTATCATACAAATTGAGGAAGAACAGAAAGAAATCCAATTCCTGACACTAAAGTAAAAGATTGCGATTACCAGGAAATTAATACGAAACCAATTTCCCCAAAAATAAAACCTCAAACTGTTTGGCAAAGTCTCTCGATCACTATTTTCTAGTCAAACCAAACAGTATTTAATTCAAAACAAACAGACAAAAGACAGAATAAAAAAAAATCATTTCTCACAAGAAAAATAAAAATAAAAATTCACTTATATATCGATTAATAAACAAGAATGATAGTTGGTTTTGTTAGCCTGCCGTGTTAATACGTATGTGTAATCTATCATTACTACTCTCAAAAATTCCTTTTTTGATTGATAAAGATAGGTGATTAGTGTGTACAAATAGTATTAATTTAATTAATTAAATTAAATAGTGTAGACGTTTTTGTTGTGCAATATTGAAATTAAACGTGGTCCATTGTTAGTGCTGAAATACAACTTGTATTATATATATCAATCAAACTTAAAAGGTATGGTGTGACATGCATATCAATTCATTTGTCACAATCTATTCATCTGGCAAATGAATTTTCTTTGGTTTTTGTTCTCCGATCTTGAAATTTTAGTATTGGGTGGCCCACCATGTCCAACCATCCGATTGCGAAAATAACAAAATTTATGAGTCTTGTACAGGCTTGCTCCATTCCATTCATTTGTTGTAAAATACAGATCATATGGTGATGCAAACATATATACATATATGATCATTCTAATTACACGTACATTATCAAAATCCATCGTTGAAAACGATGTGGGATTTTGATTCTATCATCAAAAATTTGTCCTCAAACTTCTCATGTGCAAATGATTATTGGAAATGAAGTCATTAAAGCTTTCAATGATTAAAAGAATGCACTCTCTTTTAGTAACAGTTTTACATGCATTTCATAAGGATAACTAGCTTAGCTTGTGTACGAAATTACCTTGACATAATCTCCATTTATATATATATATATATATATAATATATATATCTATATATATATATATATATATATAAAGTTTGTGTTTGTTGTGAATGTTTAGAGATTGGTCTTCAATATTAATATTAGACTCTTGTTAATTAGTAGTTTAAATTTTAAGTTAAACAATCAAACTATAACCAATTTAAAATTTTTTGTTAGGTTCTTCCATCTATCAATTAATTAATTTTCAAGTATCATCTTTGTCTTACATACTGCAATTTAAATTTTCATAGACTCATTTTATGAATATTTTTTTAATATATTTTGTTTCATATGGCATGATTTTATTGGATGGATACTGAAGACCCTCTCATAAACTACACCTATTGTTATTATTATTTTTTGGACGGAATTTGAAAGAAAGAAAAAAAAATTAAGATCTCAAGATTTTAAGTGCATCTGACTCATAAAATTTTTCATTGATTGTAAATATAATGTAGAGATTTAACATCTCCTCTTGGGCTAAGAGATGCTCCCAAAGCACAACTTTGTCACCAATTATTGTATATATGTTGAAGAACTGAGAATTTATATGGTAATCTATTTCTTTGGATTTGGATTAAGTCATTTGTACTTAATGACAACATACATACATACATATATATATATATATATATATTATATATTATATATATAAGTTTACATGTTTTACATAGAAGTGAGAATAATAATAACGAAGCAACTTTGCAAAAGGAAAAGGAGATAAAAGTTAAAGAAGTTATCACCATGATCTCTTTGGGCCACCTTTGATTAAATAATCTTGAAAAAAAATATTAATCATTATATTTATTAAAAATTATTTTCAAATTTTATGATTCTCATGCTGACCACACTGAAGATTTGATCCTTCTATTACTGTATCTGCTTATAAGATAATATAACATATATTTATTTTTGTAAATTCAAGAATTTTTTATAATTTTATCTAATTTAATATCATGACACTTATAAACTCTCAATATTTTTAATTATTAATATTTAAAATTAAAAATTATTATATATAAAAGAAAATTTTAGATAAATTTTTTTAATTTTTATATAATTTTTAACAACAGTTCTAGTATTGTAAGATGTCTTATCAGTTGTCCTAGAAGACATCTAAGAATTAGTTAAAACTAAAGAAAAGAGCTATAACAAAGGCAGAGATTTTCCCGTTGGGGGAATAAGAAACCAAAATCGAAAAAGAAAATTCAAAATCTGTGAATGAAACTGGTGATCATAATTATTCATTTTTCGAACATATAAAGTTGAAATGTTGAATTACATGGTGCTTTCCCTGGCTGTGACAAGTGATTCTGAAGGAATATATTAAAGGAAAAGTGTATACAATGATGTATTCCAATCTTCCAATGTCACTGGGTATCGTTTCCTTTTTTTTTCTTTTGTATAAAATAACAGTTTGATTTTTAGGGTTTAAATTTAAAAAAGAGTGAGAATATGAAAAACTATAATTACTTTTTAAATATAAATAATTGAATGATTAGATTTGAAAAATACACGTTACTTTCTCTCCATCGATCCCATAAAAAAATTTATGAAAAATTTTGAACACAAATAAATAAATGATTAGGTTTGAAAAGACAAGAATATGAAAAATATAATTATTTTCTTTATTTTGAATAATTTTATTTTATAAAATATCAATTTGTACAAATGTTTTTAAATAATTAAACACTAAATTGCTATAATTTAATTAAATTTATATAAATATGTTTGTATTGAAAAAGTTGATATTCAACGTGTAGAAGCTTTCACATGTTAAGATAAGATTTAAAGATATAACAAAGACAGATTAACCAACAGTTGAATATTAATTCCTGTGTCTGCTGCAACAAATACGGGATGCTTCGTTGAAGTGATGACCGATCAAATACATACATACATATATATTCATACAAATAGATAGTTTTATATATATATATGAGAGAGAGAGAGATAAACTAGTAGATTTACAGGAGTAATCGTCAGAGAAATTACAGAAACAATATTGTCAGTTGTTGTCAGAGAAATTATAGAAACAAATATATTCGGTCCCTTTAACCGTAAGCGAAAAGCAAGTTATGGGCTCCAATGTACCGCAAGTTTAGGAGCTCTGCAAGCTTCTTACATGAGAAATTAAATACACACACTTCGATATGATTTAGAAATTTCAATTAGAGAAATGATTCAACAGTTTAAATTGCTCAATCTGTTCTAATTTAAGTACTAAAACGTTAAAATTATTACTGTATAATTATATTTTATAAAGTGAAATAACATACGTTGTGTTTGGTTAGATGTGGATTGAAGGAGAGTTGGATACCTAACAATTAAGCTAAAGTTGCCTAAATTGCTTGGGAGTTTTACAAACTAATTATTTATTATTATTATTTTTTTAATAAAAATTTATGGATAAAGATAGTTGAATAGAGGGTTTTTGTTTTGTAAAATTACATTGATTTGTCATTTGTGATTTAAGTGGTGAGTGCTGTGTCTTGTGTCAAGTAGTCAAGTTCCCTTGTTAATTTTTTGAAAAATGTCAATGTCAATGTTTCATTAAACAAAGTCTCTCTCAAAACTTATAATTTGGTTCTAAAACCATGCAATTAGGAAATGTTGGTTGGTTTGTGTCGATCGATCCTTTGATGCAAAAGCTTGTCAGTTTTTAAGTAAGAATTCAAAGGATTCAAAATCTTCTTTTAAGAATACCACTATAAAGGATTCAACTATTTTTTATTTAGTTAATGAGAATTGAGGAAAAGAATTATGGGTATAAGGTGAGAATTTTTTAAAATTTTCTTAACAAATTAAATAATTAAAAATGAAACTATCACAATTAAAATTTTAATTAAAAGATAATTATTAATGACTATTATGAAGTAACATTAATTAAATAATTAAAAATTTTATTTATATATTTTAATATAATTTTTTAAAAAATAATATTTTTGTTCACCATTCAACTTTTAACCTAAAAATTTAAGAATTATATTCTAAATTTTCAAATGAGTATGAATTTTGGTGTAAAGAGTGAATAAGCAAAGAAAAAAAAAGAAAGAAAGAAAGAAAGAAAAGACAAAAGCAGATAAGAGGAAAATAGTGAGAAAATTATAGGAATCCATAAAAGAAAAAGGCTGACATAGGTTTATAGATTGGTTTGGCTGAATCCAAGACGAAGTTTCTAGCTATAATTTAAACAAACAAATAAACAAAAATTATAGATGCTAAAGAGATGAGATTTACGTTATACCCAATTGAAAATCAACAAACACAATATACTTTTATAGTGCTCGAGCAGTTAAAAGGGCTTGCTTGGCTTTTAGGAGAATCTTATTCCAAATTACAACACCTATAACTAATTTAATTAAAGTTTTATTAGTCATTGGGGTTTGGTAATTTTATTGCGAAGATTTAGCCTGAATCTCCGTTCTCGAGTTGCATACTTCATTTAATTGATTACTAAATTGATACATTAGTTTTTTATTTATTAAATTTCAAACCTCACTGACATAGATTTCACTACCATTAAATAACATATTCAGGTATTTTAAAATTTATTAAAATATTATTTTTAATTTTTACAAGTATTTTTTATTCATTACATTGATGATAATCAACTAAATTAAAAGAATTAAATCTATATTATTAAAATTATCGAGATTAAATTATTATTATGTTAAAATTAAAATGTGGTTAAATTTTTATTTGGATTAATTACTGCTTAAATAATTACATCTATATGCCCACTACTGAAGAGAAATATTTCTCAAAATTTCAAATAATGTAAGGCGCTTTCTTTTCTCACATTGAAACTCAAATTGCTTTTCCCATTTTAAGTTCTTAGCAATTGCAGGGAAAAGTTGCTGGCATAACTTTAAATAATCTAAAAGTCAAGGGGTAAATTTGCAATGAAAATCCTTTATAATCCATTTGAACAAGACCAAAAACATTTCCCCACAAACCCTCTTTTGGATTATGAAGAAAATGGTCACTCTTCATCCTCCTCAACCTTTGTCAATGAAATCACCATCTTCTTCAACCTTGAGCTATATGAAGATCAAATCCCTGATTCACACCTTCATTTTCTCGCACGTGTGCCGCGCTATACGTGCAATTTCAAAAGCAAAATCTATTATCCTTGCGGTTCTTAAAGATAATCATCCTATTCACTTCATTTACCCTACAAAGAATAACAAGAACAAGAAGTACAAGACCAAGATTTTCTTTGGTTCATTCAGGCTACACTACAACTGGTGTTCCTCGCATGTTTTGCCGGTTCCGGCGCCGGTTCTAGACGGATTCTCAGCTACACATTTGTACTATGATTCGACGTGGAATTCTATCATTTCCACTGAGCAATGTGAGGATGATCAATATGGCCCGGAATCTGAGCTTTCTGGCTATCTTCATTGGCTTGAAGAAAAAGTTCGAGACAATTCAACAACTGGGGGAAACAGCAATGCAAATGAAATTGATCGGTTGGCTGATATTTTCATTGCAAATTGCCATGAAAAGTTCAGATTGGAGAAGCAGGAATCCTACAGGAGATTTCAGGAAATGTTAGCTAGAAGCATGTGAGGAATTAATTCAATTTAATTATTGTGTTTGTTATTTATAATTATAATTTTGTTCTAGCTAGCTTTCCCATTCTTCTATGTTAGAAATACACTGGTGGAGTGAGGAAAGTGCAGTCAAGACTCAAGGGTGCATTAAGGTTTAATATTTGTGATTTCTTTAATTCCGATCTAACCTTTAATTTTACTCTTATGGTTTTGTTTCTAATTAAATGGAGTTTGGAGAATTACACATCATGGGTTTGTGGGATTTGTGCAATTCCAAGATTTTCAATTACATAATATTAGTTGGATTGTAGTTGCCCGGAAGAACTGAATTTCTAAGATTTTCTCACTTATTTTTTATGTGTTTTTTTTTCCATCTACCACCACATGTCAATTCTTTTCTTCCCTTCTCAACTTTCAAAATCCAAAATTAGCAACCATGGTTAAATTTTGGGAAAAAGTCTTATCATAGGTCATAACCAATGGGAGTTATGCTTTAGTGGGTCTTTAATGGTCATGCAATGACCTAGCAAAAACAAAACCCATTTGAAAAATAAGCATTTGTTGCCAATATATTATACATACACTTATCTTATCAAGACCCGAATGATTAAAAAATTAATTAAATTCAAAAATATTCTCTTACAATTAAAATTTGTCAAGAAAAATAAAAATCTTTTGGTATGACACCGAGAAGGTACATTTTCAGTCTTATTACTCTGTGAAAACTAGGCCTTCAACGACTCTCTAGTGTTTTACTAATTGCTGATTTCAAGTATACTTTTCGGACATCCGATTTTTATGACTATAATATATATATATATATATATATATAGTCAAAATTTTGGTTATTGTGCTAATCATTGTGTTCATGATTTGAACTCTAAGCTTGGGACCTTGTCTGACTGCATTGCGTTAATCCCCAACTCAACTGCTCCCCCTCCAATTTATAATGACTAAAAATGCTTAATATTTTTACAAAAAATTATTATATTAAACATAAATTACTCGTCACTAATAAAAGAGAGTTTGAATTAACTTACGTAGTTTGTTATAAAAGAATATTGAAACAAAATAATAAATTAAATTTTAAAAACTATTTACAAATTAAAAGTTAAAATATTAATTTTTATAAAATTATAACGAAAGATAATCTCAAAAAAAAGTAATGAGACTAAAATTTTTAAAAAAATTTATAAATTAAAATAATATCATATATATATAATTCTTGCTTGTATTTTCATTTAATTTTAATAAATAAAATACATAATCAGATAGTAATTTTATGATTTAAAAATTAGAATAAAATAATATTGAATGGAGTTTACATTTTAGGTTTTTCTTAACAAAGTGATGCACTTTGAATATGAAAAATAGTATCGTGAAGTTCAAAAATAAATCCGTCACAAACATGTGTGATTGATGCATAAGAGGAAAGCATGCAGGCTGTACACTATTGAATTCAAAATTAAGTAGAACCACAAGTTCAAAGTGAGAAAGCAAATGGGAAAGAAGTTGTAATCTTACGCCAGACAATATTCCCTATACCAACTGGTTTTACAGCTAATTATTTTCACACTCGTCATACCACTGAACAAAGAGCTTCCAAAGCTTTTCTTTCTCAAAACGATGGCATAAGTTAGTCCTAAAAGGAAGGTTAAATGCACATGCATATGACACGTTCAAATCTGACATTAGCGTAGAGTTCATTACATAAGATAGCTAGCTTTACCCAGCTTCATCAAGGCCAGCTGACACGTTCGAATACCTTTTTTAAGTGCAATTTCATTTTCTTAAACGAAAGAGTTTTCTATTCATTACTGTTGATTGCCTTGAGAAACCAGATATACCAAAGAGTAAGCGGGAGGACCGTGCAATTCATGGGCATAGTAATAATTGTATTGATATCATATAACCCATTAACAAAACTTTCTTCCAAGTCTCCAATTTAGTTCATCAGAGAAAATGACTATTTTGCATGCATGGAACATGTGTATTAATACTGAATTTGATGCTAAATGGGATAATAACATTCGGCCTTGAAATTTTATTTTTTATTTTTATAAAACAAACTTACTTAATTTATCTATATCACTTAAGTCTGTAATTTTAATTCTTTGTAATATAGAATTATAATCGATACGATATTAATTATACAATTTATTTCATAAGGGTGATTTAGCAATTTATTAAGGAATAAAAATTTATTTGATACAACTGTCTTAATTATGCCCTTATTTGTGAAATCAAAAAATTCAAAAGTTCAAATATTATTATCCCAAAATTAAATACACAAGAATGGTATAACCGAGATAGAGAACCCAAAGGGACAAGTCAAGGCCAGGTATGGGAATTATATATGTCCCTTTTATTTACAGAGTTTGTATACATACTGTAAAAGAAGGTGGTGTGTAAGGCTTCTTTTATCTCATGTAATCTTCTTTATTCCAAAACTCACTTTTTTTTGGTATACTTTTGTGTATGGATGGCAGGGTAAATTAGACAACTTTACTAGAACTACATTGGATTTTGATTGGTTCCTTTCGTCTCCCCCGAAATCATAGACATCCCTTTACATAAAAGTGAATGCACAGAACTTCTTGGGATTTTATTCTTGTTATTCAGATAAGATCATACAATAATACTACTACTTGCAATATCTTCTTCAAGCACCTTATAATATTATTATTTAATTTTTTTTTATTTTTTTGAGTTTTTCTGCTTCACATATAATTAAAAACGTTCGTAACAATTGTATTTTTATTAACTTTATAAAATATAATAAATAAATAATTGACAAACGAATAAATTATGCTCCCCGAATCTAAAATATAAGTTAGTGTTTGTAATTATTATATTTCTTTTGTATTTTAATAGCATCCGATAATTTAAATATTTGATAAATAAATCAAAATGATCTTTAAATATAAATTAGATGTAAGTTCAAAATAAGAAAGAATTCTAATTGTGTTTACACACTCGATTAATTTAAAATTAATATTTTTAAAAATTAAAAATAGAAGTGTGGACTCAAGAAGTGTTTGAAATTTTGTTTGGCTTTAGAAGACATGCTTGTACAATAACACTGTAGAGTAGAACAAATGGTACCCACTACTTGTACTACTACTATTTGGGCACTAAAATACATCTTGTAACTCTAACAACAGTCCACTTATAAGTAGTAATATTCTTTGTTCTCTCCATTGGGCATTTTGCAAATGCATAGAATTATTCAATAATATTATTAGATAAGAAAATTATTTAAGGAATTCTGTGATACTTCATTGGTATAATAATACAGTATAGGCATGGTAATCTGACTAATTTATATAAGGATTTATACTGTGGTAGTGAATACGTATGTATGATGTATATGTATGTGTATATTGGGTGGGCTTTGTTGCACATTATGGGCTTTGCATGGGTGCATTTTCACAGTTGAGCTGATTATGAAAAGCTACATAAAATATCGAAAAATAAAAATTAAAAAATATATTAGAGAAGTAAAAGATCTAAATTGATTAGGCTTATTATATCAATAGAGAATCTTGAACCGGTCGGGTAAATAAATTTGGGTCGGGTTTAAAATGTCCATCGGGTTGGAAAGACAATCTGGTACAAGTTTGAGAAACTACCCAACGGGCAAACCTTACTTTCCATTCTGTCAATGGTTGATTTATGTATTCATTATCACATGAACACCGAAAGAATGTCAGTTCCTTTTATAGCATGAGACAAATACTTGAGGCCAACAAATTTCATTAAAGTAAACTCACAACAACAAGCTCTCCCATGTGATCTCGCCATGAACATTGCAAGGTTTATTATCAGAGGTAGAACAGAGTCAGTCATATCCGTTTGCTTGCCGAGAAACTGCTGAGAAAATTAAATAAAACTAATGTAAATCGACATGTTGAAACTGCCCAGTTAATTTGTTAACAAGAAAAAGAGATGTGCTGCCTGTTCAATCTTCTCTTGCTTACACTTTCTTACGTTCAAGAATTCAATATAACGAACGAACAAGTAACTAAACGCCTAAGCAATACACAAAATCTAAACAAAAAGAAAACTAACAAAAGAATAATTAAATTCTGCAGGCTCGTCTTGTTGACATCGATCTTGAAAATCTGGTTAAGTTTTGAGCTCATTCTGTAAAAGTCTACAGTTATATTGTAAAAATCTCTAAACTATTGTAGTTTTTGAATTTGACAATGAAGATATAAAGATATATAGCCATGCAAGTTATCGAGCAAAATTATTAGTCAAGGACCTACCTATAATAAATAAATGAATAATGTATGCTGTAATTTGTAATTATTTAAAATACAGGGACTCTGATGTTATTATTTGAAAAAAAACCGCCGGCTCATATAACCTTAAAGTCCGCAGTCCGGTCTACCAGAAAGAAAAAATAAATAAATAAATAAACTAAGAAAATTGATTTCAGTGCAAATCCCTCCCTCTTCTTCTTCTTCTACCTTCTCCCTCGCGAACCGATTTCAATTTATGCACGAAAACCTGTTTCAGTGTAAAGATTATTTATAATATTACCTTTATTTACCCAAATCATCCTAGAATTCAAGCTTTTTCCTTCGCATTACAGATGCGTTCAAAATCTCCTTGATTTTCTCCTCAGAGTTATTGGCCCGCTTCTGAATTTTGGGCGAAAGTTCCCCTTTTTGATTTCTGGATGTTCGTTTTGTGTTTTGTATTTGACAAAGAATAGATTTTTCGGGTGGTTCTTGTAATGGAATATGAACTTTGCGACAGTAGCGGTAAATTTTATGATTACTTCGCTAAATACGTGTTTTTGTGGAGTCTTTTTTGTAATTCCCTTTTTGCGTTAGGTATGTTTCTTGAATAATGGTGTGCGTTGTCGGGGCTTTTAGAATGATTTGTTTGATTAGGGTTTAGAGTTTTAATTGAATTTTGATGATTATGAAGGGATATGCTTTTGGGTAATTATTTATTGGGGTTAGAGTTAGTTCTGTGTTTGTGTTGCTTATTTTGTCTTGCCCCTTTTGTTATTGTTGTGTTAGCTTCTTCATTCCTTGTGTGCTGTAATACTTACAAAAATTCTCAATGCAATTTGGGATTTCATACATGTTACCCTGATACTTTGCATATAGACTAGACTTTGAAAAAGAAAAATTAAACCTGTTTCAGAATAGTTTCAAGGTGATGTGACAAGAATAAACTGTTGGCTAGGATATCCTGAATAAATAGGCAGCTATGCCATAGATTGATGAAGTTCGCTTATGTTGGATCGGTTTCGGAAGAATAATGCAATTGGCTTGCCGCAATTTGGATTGTGCCAGTTGTCACTCTGCATAGTGAAAAGGTTAAAATTAATACCATGTAAATGGCAAAGAAATCGACAATATTTTGTTGGCAGATATGGGACAAGCAACAATGTGAACGGAACAAGAGGACTGTTAGTGTGACAGCTATGTGGAAGCTAAGGAATCGATAATTAAAAACTTTAAGCTGATGAATAAGTAATTAGAAACTTTACAAAATCTAACTTTGTGATGAAACAGAGAGATGGGATAATATATAATTAAAGTTGACATATTTCTTTCCAAGTTGCTTTGTATTGTGGAAATAATATTGATCTTCATATTTCTAATTTACAATTTATGCCTGAATCTGACATCTCCTAAATTTATCAATAGAAAGATTGTTTTTGAATGTATCTTTACTTTTGGAATATATAAATAACCATGTCTATCTTCTTCTAAAACCTTTTATATGAAAATATGATCTTTATGCTTTGGTGTTTTTTGGGCTTGAACTGAAATAATTGCAGGAACTGATGATGATCTCCCTCCACAGCAAAATAAAGTTCCAAGAGGTAGCCGGTTTGCTGTAAATGGAAGATCTGCTTTAGGTTCTGCCTCATTTTCTAGGATTTATAGTGACATGGAGGCGCAAATTCATCAACTTGAGCAAGAAGCTTACTGTGCTGTTTTGCGGGCTTTTAAAGCTCAGGCCGATGCCATTACTTGGGTATTTACCTTTGTTGCATTGACATTTCTTTTTCTGCTCAGTAGATCATGAATTTTCCTGCCTACCGAGTTTAACTGTCCCATTCTATACCTCTTCTACAGGAAAAGGAAGGTTTGATAACGGAACTTAGGAAAGAGCTGAGAGTTTCAGATGATGAACACCGAGAGCTTCTAACCAAGGTCAATGCTGATGATGTCATTGGAAAGATAAGGTTGGATGCTTCGTGAGAGAGTTTCGTTTTGAGAATTATTAATATGTAATCCGTCACTTCTATCTTCTAACAAGTTATCTGCTGCTCAATTTTATTAGGGATTGGAGACAATCAGGTGGACACCAAGCTGCCAGGCTTGCCACATCTCAGCCTGTTCATGATCTTTTGCCTAACCCTGGTATTTCGGCATCCTACAAGAGACAGAAGACATCCCAAATGGTATCTTCTCTATAATCTAGTGTGCTACTGCAAGCTTTATAATCTTCTTCCAGCCACCCATCTTTGCATTCATCACCTTCAGCTGCAAATCAAGTATCTGGTCTAGGATTAAGATGTGAAGGCTTAACTTATTATGTTAAACACTTGCAATGAAAAAGCAAAGAAGACTGTAAATGGACCTACATTTGACTTGACTTTAGTTTTTTTTGACAGGGTCAATCGCTGCATACTTTGCCAATGATGAGCTCCCTGCTGCATCCTTCTGCAGGTGCTGCTGGAAATAGGTCATTTGTAAATCGCAGTTCCTCTGGTACTATTTCCACAAATGAACCAGCTGAAGCAGCGACACATGATCATTTAATTGGAAGGAAAGTACGGACAAGATGGCCTGAAGATAACAACTTCTATGAGGCTGTCATTACTGATTATAACCCTGTCGAGGTATGTTCAAAGCACAATTTCTGTCAGCTTGCCTTTTGATAATTAGGTAGTGTTCTCTGAGACTAATAGATACCTAATTAAATAGTGATAATTCAAAAGGCAGTGTGCCTTAGGCTGTGACCCGTGTAGTAAAACGACAGGCCTTGTAGAGTTATTGATTTTGTTCGTTAGTGATTACATTGTAATGAATATTATATTATGCATGGATTGTTCTGTCATGTTTACCAGATTTTATATCTTTACAGGGCTGGCATGCTTTAGTTTATGATATTAATACCGCTAATGAGACCTGGGAATGGGTTAACCTCAAAGAGGTAATTTATAAGTTTGATATATTTTATTGCAAAATAAATTGCACAACTGTTTCCAAGTACGTGCTTTCACCTTTTAAGTTATAAGTTGCACGGAGCTTGGTTTTAGCCTTCCCTGATATTGATTAGGGATAGAATCAGTTGTGTTGCATCCAAATTGAGTTCATTGTGTTTGACTTAGTTCACAGACAGGTTGTATTATAAAATTCCATACAAGTCTAGGGACTGTAGGCCAAGAAATGAGATGGAAATCAGTAAAAGTGAAACTTGAAAGACAATGCGGTTTTTAATTATTCTTTTTCCCAAGTAATAAATTTTTCTTAAGAAATAGGATAATGTTTATGTCCAGCTGATTACAAATGTTGTTAATCATATTGATTACAGATTTCTCACGAGGATATATTGTGGGAAAGTGAGGAACCAGGCATAACATATCAAGGAGGGGTGGTTCGTGGGCAAGGTCGTGGAATTGGGAGACCTTTAGGCTTTGGCGGTCCTATTCCAGGTTCTGGAAAAGGGAGAGGATCCTTGAAAGATCAGGGTCAAATTAGAAAATTATTTACACCATTTCAGAATAGAATAGAAAAGATTTCAG
This sequence comes from Xylocarpus granatum, assembly GCA_019650275.1. NCBI lineage: Eukaryota > Viridiplantae > Streptophyta > Magnoliopsida > Sapindales > Meliaceae > Xylocarpus > Xylocarpus granatum. The sequence continues at coordinate 104,945 of BNST01003078.1, forward strand.
CCGATATTGAATTGCTGAACACTGAGACATTAGTAAAAGAGGTACACAATGAACTCAAGCCAATACATTAATCTATTGTTGTCATTATTAACATTTGTCGTCTAAACACTTACAGGTAGAGAGGCTTTTTGATGTTAGTCATCCAGATCCTCTTGAGCTTCAGAATGCAAAGAAAATGCTGAAAGTAAGATGATTTTTTAATGCCAATCAAATTTCTGATAATCTATTCTTGCTTGTTGGGCATCACAACTAAGCTCTAGTACTGTATCATGTAATAATGCAGGAGCATGAGCAGGCCCTAATGGATGTGATTTCAAGGCTTACAGAAGCATCCGACAGTGAAAGCGGTAATAAAATCATGCGTACATGATAAACTTAATTCTCGAATTATTTTGTCACTAAAGATTTGAAAATAGCTGGATTAAATGTTATCAAACATACATAATTCTGTTTTAGCGGGCTCTTGTCAATTCTAGTAGTTTTACAAGCGTTGTTTAATGTTGGAAATTGAGAATACTACTTGTATCCTTCACATTCCAACCTTCGTCTTCATTGGGACTAAAAAACATGGTTTTTGTGCGGGCCACACGTCGGTATTGTGATGTAACATGTATCATACGTTGGTATTGTGATGTAACATTGCCAATGCGTCTGAAAATATTGAAAAGGGGATAGACATGCCATCAATTTTTTTTACCTCTAAAAATTTGGTTTTGGTCAAATTTATTCGAACATTTATCATCAAAAGTGCATACAAAGGTTGATACTTTTTGTTCTAGGCATTCTAATCCAATGTAATTTCAACTGTTTGTTTATTTTTCTCTTTTTAAAATCAGATGGAGAACAGCCAGCCTCACATGGGCAGTTAATGGAACATGAATGATGTTCTGGTGGCATAGCCATCAACATACCATAATCAAGGGTCGAAGAAGGTGAACAGTTCTGAAGTTGAAAATTTGCGTGAGATGGGCAGAAATTCCTTGAGACAATCAGTAATATTGAATTTGTTAAATGGACTGATGGGTGCCTGATTTAGCAGGGGAATACCCTACCCCAGTTGCTAAAAGGAGCTTATAGCTCTTTAAGATGTTAGGTGTAGCTTGTGAACCGGGATTGTACTGTAAAAAGCATTGATAACATCAGACAATGTAAAAATTATTTTAGATTGTTTTTCAAGTGTAATTCAACCTTTAGATGTTGCCAACATAATTTTCCTACACATTAATGTACTTTTTGGAGAGAAAATTTACTTCTGGTAGTAATTTTTCTTGTCATGTAAAATTCGGCATGATAGTAGAAGAAAATGCATAAACCCAGTTGTTAAAACTGAAAGAAAGTGGCAATCATGAAGAACACAAATGACATTACAGTGTGTGAGGCAAACTATACTTATATACCAGTTCCTTGATAAAAACAAATTACCTTGGAGGTTTCATACCTGATCCAATGAACATGAGATGTCAAAGTCGGAAACATGTTTGCAAGTCATCCTTGAAGTTGCTACAACATTTGAGTTGAACCTACGAGTAAATCCACCAAGTCATTTACCTTCAGATCCTTCTATCTACAAAAGGCTAAAGCCATTAATTGTCCCAACATTGACAGCACCATCATTCAGTTTGTCCAATAAGTTTGATATGCAAGTACACTGAAAGGAGAAGGCAAGTAGGTGGAAGGGTGTCCCAAACTCATACTTTGACAAGTCTGCCAATGTGGAAAACTGCAGACCAACAAAGCAAGAAATTATATCATGTACACTCTAAAAGTGAGGTATATAATTATGTATGACATTAAATGACTGATTAAAATACAAGTTTAATTCTTTCTGCAATGTATGGTTGATACACTGTTAGTTATTCGATATCAGATATTAGCCAAGGTCTAGAGGTTATGAGGATGAAACATGCTGTAGTTCCCAGGTATTTTTGGTCAATTAAAAGTCATGTGAATGATACAAGAATGATTGTGACAAATTCAAGTTTGAATTAGAACCAACCGAACATTTTTCATTCGCATAAATACAAACCTTCAGGTATCTCACCCAAACAATGTTAAATTGCACAAAGAGGTTCAGATAAGCCTTCATTTGATTGCTGCATTTACAAGCAAACTTCTAAAAGCTGACACTTAGTCTAAAAGTTTACTAACAACGGTAACATAAAGAAGTACAGACAAGGTTTTGGCCTTTGCCAATTTAATGTCAAAATTTGGTGAAAGACTTCTAATTCAAATGGGTAAGTAACAACACCATGAAACTAGCAGTCCTAAAATCAAATAGGAGACTTTGGCATTCATACTCTTCTGTTGTTCAAACAAAGAAAGTTAACAAGCAAATTTCAGGAAATCTCCATTCCAACTATGATCGAAATGATTAACCCAGGAATTGGCAACATAAAAATAAAAAAAAGATAGCATACATTCCTACTTCTCATGATAAGGTCATTCTCTATTCGAACAAAAAAGGTTCTTGTCATTAGTGTTCCTACAAGTTCAATAACATGGAAACAAAACCAAACCTTTGAATAACTATCACCATGGCGATGGTAATTAATGATGTACTCTGGAGAAAGTCTAACAGTTAACTGTCTGTTTACAGAACCAGTCATTATGATAGTTATGCAGATGCTGATGCTATTAGCATGATAGTTTCAATGGTTCAATCACTGATGGATGCAAAAGACAAAAACAATTGCCACGAGAAAGAAAGCCAATTGGTGCTAATTACTTGAATCCACAAAGCTGAAAACCCAACTAAAATTTCAGAAAAAACTTGGATATCACAGTCTAGCATAAAAAGCAACTGCTAATATGATACCACAACTTTTGCATGTCAATCATCATCTAATGGACCATCACCGTAATGCAAAACTCCAAGACGAACTTAGTTCAAACGATCTTGCTAAATAACAAAGTGCCCTCAGCATATAATTTAAACAACTACCATTCCTAGAACAAAAGCTTCAAAAATCCAACTAAAACTGCACAGACGGTTCATTAGAAAAGATGGGATCTGGTACTTTAGAACTTTAGCGATAGCTTTGTACACAAAATATGAAACACAAGGATTTGCATGAATTTATCCATGATAAGAAAGTCATTGTCGTTAATTTAAGCTTCCAAAAAACTTATGTGATGTAATCATAAGAACTTCATAACTTCAATCAAGCATTAAAAGTGAACTAAAAAATAAAATGATCGATCCACATCAAGCAAAACAAAGAAACCATGTTAATAATTTATAACAAGACATAGCTTCGATTCAGCACACAAATCCATCAACCTCTGCCACCATCATAAAATCAAAAAATAAAATAAAAACTAATAAAACCCAACTCAAAAAACACTAAAATCAACGTAAATTAATATTTATAAGATTCTAAAATCTTCAATCCAGCAGAGAAACCAACGATCATCCATCCAAACAAAGCCAGAGACATAATTTGAAAAAAAAGGATCGATCTTTCATGCCCACAGAGGAACAAAAAATACTTGTATAAATTACCTGAAGGGAATCACGCCATTCTGCAATTTTGGCTTTTGGGTTTGAGGGACAAAGAGAGAGAATTGTATTTGTTGACGGTGGTCGAGGCTGCCGTGCTGGGAAAGAATAAAAGAGAGGCATTTGGGATTTTGATAAAGATAATTTGATATTTTCAATGATAAATAAATTATATTAATATTATTTCAAGCTACATTTAACCGTTTTAGCAACCATTCTTTTATCCTATGAACAATAATAAATTAATTAATTTTTAATTTTAAAATAATAATTTAATTTTAATATAAATATTAATTATATAATATATTTATTTATTTAATAATTATAATATTTTATATTAATTTAAATTTAATCTTATAAAAAATTATTTCCTTTAACAATGATAAAAATATTATTAAATTCATGATACAGTTTTTTGAATATTAATCTGCAGATTGGAACAATATTTTACACATTAAATTTGAAGTTGGTTCAGTTAATAAGATTCTTTGGTTATGTGATTGAAGAGGTTAAAAATTGGCACGGAATTGGTGGAAGAAAATAACAATAACCAGCTGACATGAATTTACACATTACATAAAATCACTTTCTCGAACGTTTCCTTCCCCGTCCTAAACCACTTCCATCCGTTTCAACGCTTTCCCTCCTCCGTTTACCACGAACTGTTGGTGCTGGTGACTGCAATGCTGCTGCTCTCGTCACTGGCCGTCCCGCATTCCCCTTTACCGGACTTTCCCTCTCTTTCCCTACTCTCTCACCGGGACGTTTCCTTGTAATTTGTTCTTTAATCGTATCAGCTTTACCACCTCGATTTCTCTTCTTCTGGTCGGCTTTTTCGCTCTTGTGCGTCCCTGGCAATGATCCGGATGGAGAACTTTTCATTCTGCTCAAAAATTTTGCAACACTTCGCTTTTTGGCGTTAACGTTTCCCTTGTTTTTCCTTTCTTTTTCCACTTTACCCTCCAAGTTCTCGCCGTTATTCTCCTCTGCTTCACTTGAATAATCTTCTGCATTTATGTCAACTGCTGAATTCTTCTTTGTTTTCACATTACCTCGAGTTTTCCGATTTTTACCCAAGCTTCTTGTACCTGGAGAAGATCTTTCTCTCGTTCTCTTCTTCGTGACAGGAGAACATTTATCATGCTGCTGCAGCTTCGAATCTGGAAACGAACTCTTGTCTTTCGCTTGCTCACTTCTCTTGTCTTCTAAGGAAGATAGCACAGCTCGTTTAGCAGTGATTGAGCTGCGCTTACGGCAAGCAATAATAGGGGCTAAAATATTTGGCTTCGACAGCAAAGAATCTGATGAATCTAATTTCACAATTTGGACTGGTGGCACAGGGATTGCTTCGGATTGATCTTCCGGCACCGAGCTAGCATTAGACGTCTGCCGAGCCACTTCCTTCAAAACTATTTGTCGAAGCTCGATCGCAGCTATCGATTCAGAGGACTTATTGTCGAAGAAAAGTACGGCATTGTTGAAGAGAAGCAGCAAATCACGAAAGAAACTGCTCTTGCAGCCTGAATACCATCTTTCTTCCAGCCTCGTTCTTATTGTTTCAAGGTCTATATGTTGTCTAATCAAGCTCCTATAATTGAATTTTTCCTGCAGTATTTATATTATATAATCAAGTAACTTCAAATAGTAACAACTAGCAGTAATTATAATAATAATTACCATAAAACACCAAAATCCAGTAAATTCACGTGGACGACGATGAACTCATCACATGTACATTCCTTTTTTTAATAAAATAAAATATGAAACATGTGACACAAGTTTTCCACATTTAAATTTATTTAAATAAAATTTAAAACATGTGATAGAATTTTCTCTTGAAATCGACGTATTTGTTCGTTCGCTAACCACGCAAGCATGATCTATATCCAATTGGTACCAAATCCACAAATATTTTGCCTCCACAATTACTCCAAATGACCTAGATTCTACAACCACCGTTACAACTAAAAGCTTGCTTACACGTCATTGCCTCGTGGGCTGTTAGCGATTTTTCAATTCAAGAACGAGATAATAGCGTCAGGGTCCCACAGTTTTTACCTTTTAACAAATAATGTATCTATTCTTTTAATATAATCAGCTCAGTCCTACGGTAACGACAAATTTACCCCCTTATTATGTCTTTTCAGACTTTCATGTCCAAATAGACCAACTAACACTGTGTCCTTAATTCTTAAAAACATAAAAAGTATAAGGACGTATTTGCTGTAAAATAAGAATAATTACGAATGTGTTTACCTTTGTATCTAGCAGGCGTTCGAAAAAGGACCCAAATTTATGAGACCGTATGATCTCGAGGAATTCAATCAACGGCTGCGATTCAACAGACACCAGCTGGGGTGATTGCTCCTCCTCGTTGTCCGGTTCCTCCGGTTCTTCATTTTTCTCCTCCTCCTTGGACAAACTCACCGAGCTCTCCACCTCTCCACCATCTTTCGACTCAGCCACCGATTCGCCCAACTGGAGCGAGTCAGCTCGCTCCGAATTCCTCGCCGATTCCTTCGCCGCACTGCCACAACTCCCATTACTCGAATCTTCTCCCGCCGGTTTAACATCCTCACCGACATGCTCATCCGGAACCAGCCGAGCAGGTTCCGCTTCCGGTTCTTTCTCTCTGTCCTCGGCTTTTGGATCTGTCGAATTCGACTCGTTGACCGACCGGTTTTCGCGGTCAGATTCTCCTCCACTGTCCGGTTTACCGGTCAAACTTTCCGGCTCATTATCGATTACTTCCCTCTCTTCGTCTCCAGATCTCACCTGATCCTGTTCTTCCGTTTCCTTCTCTTCATTTTGCTCTCTATCTTCCGTCAATTTCTTCACCTTCATTTGCAGAGACCTAAAACAAAAGGGACACGACAAACTCAAACAAGTATCACAATAAAAAAATTTCGAAAACACCTTCGATTGCACAGACCTTAAGTCCTAAAAAAAGGGACTTGACATACTCAAGAAAATATTACAGTATAAAAAAAAATCAAAAACACGTTTACAGCTGAAAATTTACACGATGGAGAGATCGTAACGTTGAAGTTCGCGCTTGAGTTCGGCGACGCGTAGCTTTTTCAACTCGTCGATCCAGGGAATACACTCGTTATCCGTCAAAGAAACCGCGTTGTTTTGAGCGAAACGACGTTCGAGATCGCGGTATTTCTGCTGACAGGAACGAGGAGTCAGGAGCTGGAGCGTGGAGCTTCGTTTCTGAACCTCCATGGCGACGGAGTTCCAGTTCTCGGTGCCGTACCTGTGTACGGCGCATGCTAGCAAGAGCTCCTCCCATGTCCCCCATGCTGTTTGTTTCTCGGGAAAGCTGTGGATCGGTTTATCCATAAAAGTGAGAATATTGTGAATTACAGGTACAGTTCATATTCAATCTTTTTTCTTTATTAATTATATTTTCCTTTCCGGTTGTCTTAAAATACTGGACTCGGCGTGAAGAAGATGGCATAAATATCGAGGACGGGAGTCGAGGGCGTAGATGGCTCGTTTTTTAATTTTGTTAAAAACTAAATGACGATATTACCCTTGATAGCATTACTGACGTGGACATACTCACTATCATATTTCACACGAGCGATTTTCTGATCCGAAATGTGATGACACATGTGAATTATACTCGGCCAAGCTTGGAGTGTATGATCAGGGTTGTTGGATGAGATTAAGACTGTGCAACTTATAATAATTATGTTAGGGATTTTCCCTCCAAAATTTGTCATTATAGTTGAAAAATTTTTCAGTTTTTCTATAAACAAAATTTATAACCTCCAACAAAACTCACGATATTAATACATTAAAAAAAAGCAAAAAAGAAAAACGACACCGTTATCGCCTACAAAAACAAGCTATTTTGGACTAATTTAAGCTCCCCTCGGTGCCTTCCTCGACGACTCCTTCACATCACTCGAAGATTTGTTCCTACTCCCATTTCTGTCCATTTCCCGGTACTTACCGGAATTCAAATTGCCGCCAAACGGCGTCGCTTTCAGACTTATAATCTCATGCCTCGGAGCCTCCTGGGCCTTTTTCAGTGACCCGTTCTCTGCTTGCAGAAACTCTAATTGCCTCTTCGCATTAGAGCAAACCTCGACCACGTCGGGCTTCAACGTATCCTGGCCGGCCACGTGCTTACTTCTGTTCCCTTTTGAATCTGCACCGTCCACATGTTCGATCCCGATCTTGTCCATCACCAGAAGCGGTATTTTCTTAAAATTAATCCCAGCCGTTGATTCGCTGTTGATCTCCGCTGGAATCCTTGCCGCCCACCGGAAATTCACCACCGCGCGTGACCCGACTGGCAACGCCGTCCTTGCCGCCATTTCTACACCGGAGAACAGTCCGACAAGCTCCCCAGCAGCTCGCGATGGCAAGACGGTGATTTTCTTCGAAAAGGGCGAGTCAACAACATCAATCGACGAATCATCCTCCAAAACGTGCCCGTTTTTAGGCTTCAACAGCGGCTTATCCAAAACCGAAGACCGCGATTTCTTAATTGAAAAAGCCCCAAACTGCGGCTTAAAATGAAGCATAAAGCTAGGGCTTCCCCGATCAAGCAAATTGAACTCGGCACTCATCATCATCGAGCTACAGATCGGCGAACCGAAAGTTCCGGTGCCAGTCTTCACAATCAGCGAAAAGGGATTCCGCGTGTCGTTCGGACGGTAGGCGATCTTAATTGACGGCCCGGATTCGAAGAGAGTAGAAAGATTCAAAGTGAGCTCCTTGGACTCGCCAGCAATAATCCCCGACTGAAAAGGCAAACCCAAAATTGATAAAGGAACTTTAGCTCTTAAGAGCGGCTTTTGATCTTCACGGAATTTCAACGAAGCTTTCATTTTCATTAAATGTTTTTTTTCTCTCAGTCCGAAATTTGGGAGTGGAGAGTGAAACGGTGTGAACTGTTTTTACGTGGGAAATTTAGGGATTTTGAAAAGGGAGAGTCTGATAGATGGAAGCGGAGATTCCGCCATTTTTTGGCTTCATTTGGGCGTTTTGAGGTTTCAGCTTCAGCGCTGGGTTGGACTCTTGTCGGCTTTATCACTTTGAAATTTGTGGCAATTACGGAGTAGGGATTTGTTTGTTGTTATCATTCTGAGTTGGCGACAGATGGCCGAACAAGAACCGTTTGTTGTTTTTTTTGAATTTTGAAATTTAAAATTTTCATAAATTAATTGGAGTTATAACATCTGGGATCCCTGAGATTATTTTCACTTTAACAAAAATATAATTTATTCATTTAAATCGAGTAGATCCATTTATCTCACAAAAACAATAATTAATTTGTTAATCGCATATTTACAATATTTACATATAAGTTTTAAAAATTATTAATTCAACGTGTCTTATTGTTATAAAATACTTACAATTTTTTATTTATAGATAATAAATATGACATATAATATTTTTATTATAAAAATACAGAGTTTAAAAAATTAAAAAAAAAGAATTAAAATTTTAGTGCAAAATTTACATAAAATATAAATTTGACTCTCTCATAATTTTGTTAATGCGGTGTGAGTCGCGGACCTATTTGATACGAGACGATAACAGTATATAGATATATAAATACATGAAAAGTTAGATGACCGAATGTTATTATCCTGAATTATACTGATTTTGACTATGGTTGGTTCTCGACTCAGGGTTTTCTCGTGGCTGTCGAGGATTTTCAACCGGGTAGGAATTTAAGATTTTCTGTTCCGACGGTATTTGCTACTCGGAAATTAATTCGAATTATTAGAATTTTTTTAAAAAAAATATATATTTATTATCATTTATCTAATATATTTAAAATTTAATAATTAAATAAATATTATTTATCTTTGAATAAGTGCATATAAACTATTGTACTCGATAATGTTTTAATCAATTTATTCATTTTATGAGATTAAACTTTTATCATAATTATAATTCTCGTAATTGAAAGGTATTTTTTTTGTAAGATTATTATTTTTTTATTTTTTAAATTTAGATTTGTAATAATTAATTGTATTTTTTATATTTTATATTAAATTTTGTTAACTTACACCATATATTTTAATTTTTTAAAATAAAAAAAATATAATGGAAATTAAATAATTTTTAGATATTTAATAATAAATATTTGATGAATTTTCGTATTTAATTAATTGAAAAGAAGGTCAATTACAGAAACCCATTTTCCAAATAAAAGAAATTCGGCAATAAAAAGAAAATATATAAGTCTGTTCCAGAGCGCAAGTCCTTGCAGAAGCGCAAATACACACGACGTTCAAGAAAAAATCGGAGCCGTCAAATCTTACAGAACCGGTCACAACCCTTAGATCAAGTTGTATCCAGAACCACTCGGTTGAAAAAAAACGTAAGAGCGACGGGACCCAAACAGAAAACTTTTACTCACTTCGTTTTCCGGATCTGAGCGTTTTTGCTCGCCGGACTCGTACGCTTTTGTTTTTCCTTAAACCCGACTGAAAACCCTAAAACCTCCGCCGGAAAACGGACTCGCGCTCTCTCTTCCCTTGATGTATTAATGAATAAAATAAAATAATATAATATTTTAAAAATATTGTTTTATTTTGTTTGTTCGCATTTTACGTAGACGATCGGGCGGAGCACGGAGGATTAGAAAGTGGAAGCGCGAGATCATGTTCGTTCAGGTTTGTGTTCGGATTTTCTTGTTTCGTTTGGGTCTGCGAGAAAACGCGAGAAAATGAGTAGAAGTTGCTTGTTGTATTAGTCTTTTTGGAATGAAATGCAAAAGTGTTCATTTTTTTTAGCAGCTGGTTTAGTTAATGAGGTTTTATTTTGTTTTCGTTTCGTCTTTTCTTGTGTGTTTTTGGATTCTGATAACAAGGGCGGCCAGGTTGCTAGAATAGAGTAATTGCGGACTTTTTAGAAAAGAACTTAATATTCTACTGAAGGAAATTAGTTCGGTTTGCTGGTTATTTATCATCTTAAGTTTTCAGAGCTGAAGTTTGACCAATTTCTGCTTTCAATGGTGAGGAAAGTGCTTTCAGCATGCAAGCAAAAATTACTTCATTTAATTTTTTTTGAATCAGTAGAAAATAAAAAGAGCGGTTCATTGTCACCCATGTGCAAGTTTTGTACTTTATGCTTGTATACGTTGAATTTGGGTCTGACGTAGCTCCATAATGTGCTAATATGTAGAATGTGGTATACTATGTATGATGTTGATTGAATTCTCTCGATTTTTTCTCTTTTGGTTTGGGCTTGTTGGGATCCATTTTGTAGTATTTATCTTGATAGTTGCTGTTCTGGTTAATATTTATGTTTGTTATTATTTTGCTTTTGGAATTACGACTACTAGCATTGTTGTGAAGCAAACTTAGTAAAGATAAAGTAGATTTGTTGAGGAAAGATAATGTTTCTCCTTCATCTGCAACAACTTTAGGGTTATCTCGAATGTTAAATGTATGGCCAATAGACTGCAGACTATGGAATAGGTTGTTTGAAGACATACTTGATATATGCTCTATGAAAATTTGTTCTTGGAGTATGATGATTATCGGTTATTACTTAATTTTGGGGGTAAAGTGAACTGATACTTAAAGGAAATTCATAGAATTTGAAATCTTGGTTGGAAACCATCTTATGTTTAAAACATGATTATGGTTGGTTTTTGTTTACCTTATACTAAGTACAAGTTGGGTGCTGGGTGAGGTGAAGTGCTCAAGAGGGTCTACCAATGGTTTTAGGCAGGTGACCTTGGGCTTTAGCTAGAGAAGTAAAGGTTAGAGCAGGATAAATTTAGCTATCATGTTCATTTACTATCAAATGCACGCTGCTTGATCCAGGTGAGGTAGTGTCGGTCAGTAAAGGCATCGTGTGTTTTAAGGAAAGGTCCTTGCTAATTGAAGGGCCATTTTTTTAGAAGGCAGAAGCCACAGAGAGAACCCTTCATCTGATAACCCTTCTTGGTTATCAGATGTCCTTACCTTCATGTCTCAAAAAGAGAGAGGGTATTTTCGATTCCTTCTTATCATTTGAACTTTAGGCTTGCAAAACTGAATTTGCTCCAACTATGAATATTAACTTGTGAGGGTAGATGGGTTGCATGAGTTAAAATTGTTTATTATTATTATATATTTGTGAGAATATCTACTAAACGTTTCTATATGCATTAGGTATTATTTCTTTTTGTTCATAGCATGTTATGTCCCAGGGAACTTTTTGTCTTGGGTAATTCTTTTCCTTGAATAAGTTGCGATGACTTTTTCCTCTCATTAATGAAAAATTGCATTCTGTGAAGTTATTGGAATTAAAATGTTTTTAGAGGTGCTTCTGTTTTGCTGTTTTTTCCGTGATTCCTTTGGCAAAGTTCTGCTGGACATGAATATTTGAAAATGAGTTCAATTTGTTATGCCAAAAATATTCCTAACTTCAATATCAGAGCTTTCTCTGAGACTGTAATACCCACACAGTGCCAATTCACACAGACCATACAGTCTTTGTGAATTCATGTAAATGATGAGAATATCAGAATAGGTCTTCTGCAGGCACAATTGCTTATGCATATATATTTGCGTTTGATTATGAAAGATTCTTCAGTTTTAGAAGTTAATGAATCAATTTGTGTTGCTGAATGAGTTTTAGTCTAGATCATTCAACTATTCATGAAATGAGATTTTTTGTTGAGATTTTTGGACAAACTATTTTCTTAATTGCAGTTTCTGTCTTGATACAGAGCTCAACTTATTAGAATAGGTGACTTGATGATTGGTAGATCAACTCTTCTGCCTCTCTTTTGTTTTGTGTCTAACTAGAGTTTTGAAAGGCAGTGAGATGCATTTGCTGTAAAGTGGGGATATGGATATTAGAATAGGGGCATAAAACATAAAGATTTTTGTTTTTGTTTTGGGTATTGACAAAATAAGATGATGTTACAATCTTTTTTGGTTATTTCATTTTGGCTTCCTCTGAGAGTTAATTGGAGACTTTTTGGGTTTTAGTTTAAATACATTAAGGTTCTCGAAAAATCCGAGTAGAGTTTGATTGAACCTTTGCTTCAAAAATAGCTCAATGTTTATCTCTCTTTTGTTGCTTGTTTGTTTCATTGAAAGAAATGAGAAATAGTGCTCCATTAATATGTAATGATTACTTTTTGTGGACTATTGATTCACTCTCTTTTATCTTTCTTTGAATATAGTTTCCTTGCTTGCTATAAAAAAATAAAAAATTGTAATGATTACTCAGCTTCATGTTGTACGCAGATATTCTGCATTTCAATCATGATATAATTATCACAAGACATAATGGCGTCAAAAGGTCCCAGGTCTAAGCTTGATCATGAGACAAGAGCTAGGCGCCAAAAGGTAAGTCTGTAAAAGTTTACCACTTCGTATCCCAATGTGCTTTCCTTTGGTTATCATTGCCTTGCATGGAGAAATTATCATTTCTGCATTAGGTTAATTGATCCTAGTTATATCCTTACTATGTGCTCTGGGAGTATATTTTATTTTATTTTTCATTATGAGTAATTCATATGAAAAATAAGGGTTTTGCATTATATTTTAGGGTGCATACATGCACAGTTTGTATGAGCTTTTCAAGCAACCTATTGCATACGGGATAGATATTTCTCTCCTTTAATCATTTTGGCATCAAATTTTTTTGCATTACAGTATGAACTTTTGTAATGTAACCAGTTCACCAAAACAACTAAATATTTTTGTGATGCTATGCTATTTCTGAATAACGATGGTATTTCAGTTCTGTGACCCTATGTGATTGTCCTATAGATTTGAGAAATTTAATGGATCAGTGTGTAAAGTTTTTTCTACAAAAAATCATTGATTCTTTAATGAAAATTTGCTCTTAGGCACTTGAAGCGCCCAGGGAACCGCGTCGTCCTAAAACACACTGGGATCATGTTCTAGAAGAGATGATCTGGTTGTCCAAGGTGACTAATTTGCACTTTAGAGATTGATCTTTTTTTGGGAACATAAGCTTTTGAATGTTGCTTTTTATTGTGAGCTCATGTTGTCATAATTTGTTATGATAGATCAAGCTGCAAAAAAGAAGGTAAAATGACATGTAGCAGAGACTGTTGATAATCCTTCATTGCTAAAAAGAGATATTTGTTTGCAGGACTTTGAGTCAGAGAGAAAATGGAAACTGACTCAGGCAAAGAAGGTGGCTTTGAGAGCAAGCAGGGGTATGTTGGATCAGGCCACCAGGGGAGAAAAGAAATTAAAGGTTCTGCTTTCAGCTCCTTGAAATGGAAGTTCCTTTTCCACACATCACCATAGGAGGATATAAATCTTCCACATTGTAGGAAAAGAGATGTTATGTGCCCACGAAACTTAGAAAACTAGTTCTCATATTAAAGTTATTTTCATTTTCTTATTCCTTTTGTTAAAATTAGCATTGCATTATTATTAGGAAGAAGAGCTACGGTTACGGAAAGTTGCAGTTAATATTTCAAAGGACGTGAAGAAATTTTGGATGAAGATAGAGAAGCTGGCAAGTCATCAATGACAAGTTGATTTTCAATTGAACTTCAAATATCTTTTTCTTTTCTTTTTTTCTTGATCTCCCTGAAACCTTATAACATGCATGATATTGATATTCCAGGTGCTGTACAGGCATCAGATGGAGCTTGATGAGAGAAAGAAAAAAGCGCTTGATAAACAGCTTGAGTTTCTTTTAGGCCAAACTGAGAGGTAAAATGAATTCCTGGGGAAAGTTGTCCTAATGCTTGTTTTGCATAGAAATCAAATAAGAAACTGTTTGGAACTAGTTAAAAAGTGCACTAACGTATTGTGTTGATGCTTTTAGGTACTCAACAATGTTAGCTGAAAATCTAGTGGACTTGCACAAACCAGTGCAACAGTCTCCCAAGCAGGAAAAACCTGGTATTCAATACAAAGAAGCAGATGAGAAAACTGCTGAAGAAGACTCAGGATTTAATATTGGTAAGCAGAATTCTGTCATTAAATGTGTTAATTTGTTATCTTGCAGCATTGGCATGTTATATTAATTTTTCTACATTTGTTACAGAAACTCAGTTAGATGTTGCAGATATTGATGACAATTATGATGTTCATTCTGAAGATGAATTGGTTTGTTCTTTTCTTTATTTCTCTGGTGTTGGTTCAAAATTTCCCTAAACTTTAATGTTTTCTTGGTCCCATGTATTAAATGTAAGTGTAAAACATGCAAATGAGTAAAATTTGTGCCTTTTCCATAGATTTTATTTCTTGCTTTCCAGTAACCCACATATCTTTTTTGCAAGTTTCATGTGAATCACCTAAGTGTAAATTATAGGGGTATATTGGTTCTGTTAGGCATCCAATTGCAGCAGTCACCTGCTGCAATCTTGTCTAGTTCATGTTGCGTTGTTCTAGAGAACAAATAGACATAATGGAAAGTTGGTTAAAATATCTATTGCCAAAGTGTGTGCTTTATATCCATTTGTTTGTGAGATATGGATTGATGATCTTCTGTTAGTTTTTTTATTTTTCTTCTTCCTTTTTAACTTCCGGATAGATTTCATAATACAGTTAAGGAAATTACTTTTGGAAGGATGTTAACATGTTCTTATGATCTGCCTATTTTATGAGACATCTGACGAGTACATACCATAACTTGTAAACATTTCCATTTATCAATGAAAGATGATTGGATACACTAGTTTATGTATGACCAATTATGGACCTCAAGAAATGACATACGGTCCTTTATATGGATAGGTAGGCATCATAGTTCAAGCTTGAGATTCTTTTCGTCTGCGTGTGAATCCTTGTTTTCTAATTTTGTTTATGTTCCTTGTTCTTTTTCCTAAGGCAAGATTGAAGCTAAACCCTTTAAACCTGAAACTGTTGTAAAGTATGAAACTACAATAACAATCTTTTATATTCTTTTTATGCAGCTTGAATGAGGACTGACTTATAAAATTTCTCATGCTTGATGGTGTTGTTTTAGGAAGATGATGAGCACACTATTGAGGAAGATGAGGCTCTTATAACTGAGGAAGAAAGGAAAGAAGAGTTGGAAGCCTTACGTAATGAAACAGATATTCCACTTGAGGAGTTGCTCAAACGTTATGCTGTGGATAAAGGTGAATTCTTATTACAGTTGCCCTATATTGTTCAGAATTGCTCTTACACTACCCTTTCTGTTCTAATCATGCTATATTTTCATTGTATAGAAAAACAAATAAAAGATAGAAAATGTGACACTTTAGTTTACTTCTTGTAGAAAACAACACTCTTTCTGCATCTGGGTAGCTCTCCTTTAGCTATATCTTATAATTAATTTGATCAATACAAGTATTTTCAGTTAGCAGAGAAAGTAGTCCTGTGATTGGTGAAGATGAAGCTGAGCCAACCATGGTGGAAGAAGATCATGCCAAGGGTAAGAAGTTGCTAAAGGATTACATTGTTTGTTTGAGTACGGGCAACTGTTCCTGAGATGGTCAAGGGTTCTATTTTCTGCAGGCATTGGAAATGATATTTCTGCTGGAAATAGGATTGACACAAGCTGCTCTCTTGTTCGTCGTTGTGTAAGTTGTATGTGTTTATGGTCGCTGTTATTGACTTGTGGAGCAAGTTCAGGACCCAAGATGATATTTCTAATCTGATTACAGAATGAAAGTAATGGTGCTTTGTCCGTATCAGAAAACCATTTGTTAGATCTTGAGGCATTGCAATTGAGAGACTCAGCTGGTATCTCTGGGGCCTCAACTAAAAAGAATGCATTATACGACTTTAGTGATGAACAGGTAAAACTGGTTTGTTCTTCATACATATTTGCTTTTGCTTTCCTTTGTTGTCTCTTTGTAGATTGCAATGCTTTTTACATTGAAAGGTTTTCTTGGATTTCATCACTTTTCTTGTCATCATATTTTTAAAGCCACTTACTGATTTATTTCATAGTTCATTTTCCTCTTTTCATTCTTTTCTTCCTCTTCGTCATACCTGAACCTCATTGATTTACTTTATATTTTGTTTTTTTTTCTCTTCTAATTCTCTTCTTATTTGTGTAAAATTTTATTTAGATACTTTTCTGACTTGTTTCAAATCATGTAGGAAGATGGTGATTTTGTTCTTGCTACTGGAGAAGACAAGGTGTGTAATTTTGTATTATGTTGATTTCCTTATGCCAATAATGTGCTCTTTTCAGTTTAGTACGTTGTCTGGAAGGCAGTTTCTTGGAACTACTAGGGTATCTGGGTAATATTGTGAAGCTGTATTCTTGTTACCTGCTAATTTTTGTAGTAAAGAATAATAAATTGCTGGTGTGTGTATCATGATGTAACTGGCAAGTTAGTTCTCAACTGAGCCAATTTTAAAACTAAAATTAGTTTTGGCTACATGAATTTCCATCTGCCATTAAGCTCTATACTAGGAAATGACTTATTTCTCTGTGATTTAGGTAATTATAAATGCTGGCTGTATTTAGGTTTTACTTAAATGAATAATCCTGTTTCCTTTCTATGCTAGTGAGAGTTGTGGGTAAGATTGTTGTGACGGTTTCTTTTACAGAATGATGCAGAAAGAATATTTTACAGCAGCGTGCTTCTATTTTTGCCAATTTCATATCATCATTTTATTTACTGAGCTCTTGCATGGAGATCCAGGGGTTGATCATGTGAACTTCCCAATTTTGGGCAAATATTCTGAGAGCTATTTCATTTAAAGTTAGTTATTGCTTTTATGTTGCTTTTTTCAAGTTTCTTTGGAAACTTGTTCCTTCTGTGCAGAATAGTAGCTATAATTTGCCATGGTGGAATACAGGAACTTAGTTGCAGCTGATATTTATAATTAAAATTTTAGTACAATCTTCTGTCAGACTATGAAATCACCATCTTCTTTCTCGTTCCAGAAGTA
This sequence comes from Xylocarpus granatum, assembly GCA_019650275.1. Taxonomy (NCBI): domain Eukaryota; kingdom Viridiplantae; phylum Streptophyta; class Magnoliopsida; order Sapindales; family Meliaceae; genus Xylocarpus; species Xylocarpus granatum. The sequence goes on from BNST01003078.1 coordinate 122,285, forward strand.
GGCTGGAAAATGAATAACTGAATTTGTGTGTTATCTTTGATTGTTATGTGTGATTCCTAGTGGCTATGCTTATTCCCTCTTTGGCTTAAATGTTCAGGATGATGAAACGACCTTGTCAGAAGAGGAGGAATTGGCAAAAGCTGATTCAAACAATCACATAGATGAGGTAAGGTATTGTTACTTTTCTGTCAAGCAAATTAGGCTCTGTGTGTATGCACTTGTAAATTTTTTCCCCTACCGGCCTTTACTTGTAGTCTAGTTCTTCTAATTGTGAGGCTGCTATTTTTCAGATTGCATTGCTGCAAAAGGAAAGTGAAATTCCGGTGGAAGAATTGCTAGCAAGGTACAGAAAGGTAGGTTGCAGATTGATCCTGCTTGTAATTTGGGTGATTTATGTCAAATATTGACTATCGTCTTATTGTTTACATTTTCAATCAGGACTTGAACAATGATGAGATTTCAGAGGATGAATCTGATTATGCCTTCACTTTATCAGAGGACCTCTCTGATTCTCCAGCACATGAAAACACTGAATTGAAGTATCAGGATAACTCTACAGATAAAAATGTTGATCCTGGTGAAAGCCAACCGGTTGTGCATCCCCTTACCGAAGAAGAAGCAGGATCTGAGAAGAAGTTGGAAGAAGGTAGAGAGAATGAGAATAGAATTGCGGATGCTGCTGCGGCAGCAAGATCTGCTCAACCAACAGGAATTACATTCTTGACAACTAAAGTGCGTACAAAGTTTCCTTTTCTTCTCAAGTTTTCCCTTCGGGAGTATCAGCATATTGGCCTGGATTGGCTCGTTACAATGTATGAGAAAAGATTGAATGGGATTCTGGCTGATGAAATGGGATTGGGGAAGACTATCATGACAATTGCTTTGCTTGCTCACCTGGCATGCGAAAAGGGAATATGGGGCCCCCATCTTATTGTGGTTCCAACTAGTGTTATGCTTAATTGGGAAACTGAATTTCTCAAATGGTGTCCTGCCTTTAAAATACTGACTTACTTTGGCAGCGCAAAAGAGCGCAAGTTTAAGAGGCAAGGTTGGTTGAAACCTAACTCCTTTCATGTATGCATCACAACTTACAGGCTTGTTATTCAAGATTCTAAAGTCTTCAAGCGAAAGAAGTGGAAATACTTGATTTTGGATGAAGCTCATTTGATTAAAAACTGGAAGTCTCAAAGATGGCAAACTCTTTTAAACTTCAATTCTAAACGGCGTATTTTGTTAACTGGTACCCCATTGCAAAATGATCTCATGGAACTCTGGTCATTAATGCATTTCTTGATGCCCCACATCTTTCAGTCTCATCAGGAATTCAAGGATTGGTTCTGTAATCCAATATCTGGAATGGTAGATGGCCAAGAGAAAGTGAATAAGGAAGTTGTTGATCGCTTGCACAATGTACTTCGTCCATTCATACTTCGTCGATTGAAAAGGGATGTTGAGAAGCAACTGCCTATGAAGCATGAACATGTTATATATTGTAGACTCTCAAAGAGACAGCGTAATTTATATGAAGATTTCATTGCCAGCTCTGAAACACAAGCTACTCTTGCAAGTGCTAATTTCTTTGGGATGATTAGTGTTATAATGCAACTTCGAAAAGTCTGCAATCATCCTGATTTATTTGAGGGGCGTCCAATTGTAAGTTCTTTTGATATGAGTGGCATGGATATCCAATTGAGCTCTTCCATTTGTTCAATGCTTTCACCTGGTCCATTTTCTGAAGTAAACCTGAAAGGTCTGGGACTTCTATTTACTCATCTTGATTTTAGCATGAACTCATGGGAGAGTGATGAAGTAAATGCTATTGCCACTCCAACGAGCTTAATTAAAGAGTGTGTTGACCTGAATTTTCCAGAACAAATTGGACCATTTTCGACTAATAGGAAGAAGTTAAATGGGACTAACATTTTTGAAGAGATCCAAAAGGCAATATTAGAGGAGCGGCAGAGAGAAGCTAGGGACCGAGCAGCATCTATTGCTTGGTGGAATTCCTTGAGGTGCCGGAAAAAACCTGTATACTCAACTAGTCTACGGGAAGTTCTTACTGTAAAACATCCTGTTTGTGATATTCTACAGCAGAAAACTGATCGTGTATCCTACTTGTATTCCTCCAAGCTTGCTGACGTTGTTCTTTCACCAGTAGAGAGGTTCCAGAGGATGATTGATCTGGTTGAAAGCTTCATGTTTGCAATCCCGGCAGCTAGGGCTCCTGCACCAGTTTGTTGGTGCAGTAAAAGTGGAGCTTCTGTGTTTCTGCACCCAACATATAAGGAAAAATGTTGTGAAGTTTTGTTGCCTTTTTTATCTCCTATTAGGCCTGCAATTGTTCGGAGGCAAGTATATTTCCCAGATAGGCGACTGATACAATTTGATTGTGGTAAGTTGCAGGAGCTTGCAATTTTGCTGAGGAAATTGAAATACGAAGGTCACAGAGCATTAATATTCACCCAGATGACAAAAATGCTTGATATTTTGGAGGCATTTATAAATTTGTATGGTTATACATACATGCGTTTAGATGGATCCACTCAACCAGAGGAGAGACAAACATTAATGCAGCGGTTTAACACAAATCCCAAAATCTTTCCTTTTCATTTTGTCCACCCGCAGTGGTGGTGTTGGAATCAACCTTGTTGGGGCAGATACAGTTATCTTCTATGACAGTGACTGGAATCCGGCTATGGATCAGCAAGCTCAAGATCGTTGCCACCGGATAGGACAGACACGTGAAGTACATATCTATCGGTTGATTAGTGAGAGCACCATTGAAGAAAACATCCTGAAGAAAGCAAATCAGAAACGTGCTCTTGATGATCTAGTCATACAGAGTGGAGGCTACAACACTGAATTTTTCAAGAAGCTTGACCCTATGGAATTGTTTTCCAATCATAGAACCCTTCCTGTTAAGAATATGCAGAAGGAGAAAACTAACTACAGTGGAAATGAGGTTTCCTTTTCTAATGCAGATGTGGAAGCTGCTTTAAAAGCATGTGGAAGATGAAGCGGATTATATGGCGCTAAAGAGAGTTGAAGAGGAAGAAGCTGTGGAAAACCAAGAGTTCACAGAAGAAGCCATTGGGCAGACTGGAAGATGATGAGCTGGTAACTGAGGACAATGTGATGACTGATGAGGCCTGCTGATCGAGGGTGGCTTGGTCATGACTACCACAAATATTGATAATCGGGATGATGCTAACTGGCAGTGATCCAAATGAAGAGAGTTCTCTTGCTTTAGCTGGGAAAGAAGATGAAGTTGATATGCTGGCCAATGTCAAAGAGATGGCTGCAGCAGCTGCGCAGCAGCTGGAGAGGCCATCTTTTCCTTTGGGAATCAGCTACGTCCAATTGATCGATATGCTGTGCGTTTCCTGGATGCTTTGTGGGATCCAATTATCGACAAGACAGCTGTGGAATCTGAAGTTAGATTTGAGGAGACAGATTGGGAACTAGATCGCATAGAGAAGTATAAGGAGGAAATGGGAAGCTGAGATTGATGATGACGAGGAGCCTTTTGTATACGAAAGTAAGAACTTTTTGTGTGTGTGATTCTCACGTTACATCTATAATATTAGAATTCTCACGTAAATGAATTCTAGTTCTACATCACAAAAGTTATTATCTGACATTGAAAACCAGTCAAACAGAAATTTTATTTGGTTTTGGGAGTGTCAGAAATCTAAAGATCAAAGATAAAAATGTATAAAGCAGTTTGACAGTGCAGATTTGCTTTGTTTGGAAATTTCCACCACATAGCGTTTCATCTAGAAATAGCTTAGAGAAATGGTTCATATCTTATGTATCTTTGATAATACAAAAGAAAGCATGTCCAAGAATTTTCTGGTTATTGAAGACATGCCATTCACAGGATGCTTCACTCTATTTAAACTTGTGAGTAGGCTATATTTGTAGTGCGCATGGTTCTTCTGCCTGTTTTGACACTAACTTTTTGGTTGTCTTCTATTATCAGGATGGGATACTGATTTTGCAACTGAGGCTTACCGACAGCAAGTTGAAGCTTTAGCTCAACATCAAGTTAGTGAAAATAAACTCTATGTTGTGTTTGAAAATGTGGTTTGTTTCAGCTGGTTAATATTGTTCTCTATATTTGTAGTTGATGGAAGAATTGGAATCTGAAGCTAGAGAGAAGGAGGAAGCAGATGATGAAAATCTCAATTCCGTGAAGTAAGATATCTCTGTTAACTTTTATGCAGAAACTTTAAAGTGGAAACTTTGTTCTTTTCTTTTCTTGTGCTTTCTTGTAGTAGACAGTTTTAAGATATTATGCTGAGGATCTGGTGGTGAATATAAAAATCAATTTTTTGCTGGTGGTTTTGCCAAGTTGGTATTGCCTTCCTTTTAACATGCAGTGCTGCAAGGTTTTATACATTCATACTAGTATGCATATATGCACGATTGTAAGTATGCATTCATACTAGTGAATGTCTTCATTACATGGATGGTGACACTCATGCTGGTCTTGACATAGATATGAACCAACTGACCTGACAGCCTCTAATAAAGATAATAACAGCTTGCAAGATGCAGTAAAAATGCTGAAGTGACTATTTTCGTATCCAATGATTAAGTTTGTGAAGATCTTTTCTGTATATTATGTGATCTGATGATGTCAGGATGATATTTGTTATTGGTCTGATTTCTCCTAAGGAAATAGAATGCAAGTTAGTTGAGGTCCTAGGGCTTCTGTCTGATGTGGTTACCACAAGGGGGGCCAAAAAGTGGAGTTTTTATTGTGAAATTGTGTAATGTGCTCATTATTTAGAAATACTTGAATGGTTTTGATTAAGCTTTTTGTGCACTAATTTATTTTTCTGTTTGCTAAAATGAAAGGGTAAGTGACTCTAAACTGAAGACTAAGAAGAAGCCAAAGAAAGCCAAGTTCAAATCTCTCAGGAAAGGAGCGCTAACTTCTGAAGTTAAAGCTGTAAAAGAAGAGTTTACAGTGGAAGTTATGTCCATTGATGATGAAATGTATGACGAAGAGGCTACCTTTTCAGATGCGGTGTTGCCGCCTTCAAGATCACAGAAAAAACGTAAGAAGGCTAAATTGGCTCTTTATGATGATGAAGAGAGGGAGAAGAGCTCAAAGAAGAAGTCTAAGAAACTGAGAAAGGGTGCTGATTTTGAATGTAACCTATCACGTAAATGTGATGATGAATCTGTAGAATTAAGACCATATGAGAATATGGTTGTTGATTTTGAGCAGCAACAGCAACCAGCAAGCAGGAGCAAGATAGGGGGGAAAATGTCCATTACTGCCATGCCAGTAAAGCGAGTTTTAATGATAAAACCAGAAAAATTGAAAAAGGGAAATGTTTGGTCAAGAGATTGTGTTCCATCACCTGATATTTGGTTGCCTCGGGAGGATGCCATATTATGTGCTGTTGTACATGAATATGGCCCACACTGGAGTTTGGTTAGTGATACTCTCTATGGAATGACTGCTAGCGGGTTTTATCGGGGGAGATATCGTCATCCAGTTCATTGTTGTGAGCGGTTTAGGGAACTGATCCAAAGATATATTCTGTCTGCACCGGACAACACTTTGAATGAAAAGATCAGCAATGCGGGCTCTGGAAAGGCTCTTCTCAAAGTAACAGAGGTAT